>CAUYRT010063579.1:0-28917 GCA_963574885.1 Lepilemur ruficaudatus | reverse complement strand
GAGGGCAGCATCCTGACCTGATTGTGTCTAAAAAGTCCCTTGACTTCCAAGGGAGGACCCCAAAGGGAAATGGTCAGCCAGGCGAGACGGTGACCTGGGCCGGCGCAAGGAGGAGGGAGCAGGGATGTGGTCACTTGCAGCAGTCCCCAACCTTTTTGGCATCAGGGACCGGTTTCACGGAAGACAATTTTTCCACGGACTGGGGCGGGGCCGGGGTGTTGTGGGTGGGGGCGGGTGGTGAGGAGCTCCGGCGGTGACGCGCTGCCCGTTTCCTAATAGGCCGCAGACCGACGCCGGGCGGCCCAGGGGTTGGGGACCGCAGACGTGCAGGATCCATGTGGAAGGTTCTGCAGACAGGATTTGCCAGGCACTGGGTATGGCTGGAACACAGGGTCGGGACGATTCTGGCCTTTTGCCCTGAGTGAGTGTGACGTGGACTCCCGTTCGCTGAGCGGGAGCACGGGGGGCGCGGCCGGGAGCTCGGGGGCGGCGGGGTCGGGGCCTCTGCATGTCTGGGTTGACGAACCTCTTCAAAGTCCAGGTGGGAATGTCCAGTGGAGAGTAGGGAAGTGGGGGCCGGAGATTAAATTTGAGAATTGGCGGTGTATGGCTGGCACATGGAGCCATGGGTCTGCGTGGGGTTACCTAGGGCGCTGATGGAGACAGAGAGGAGACCGGGGCCCGAGGCCCAGGGTCCTGCGGTATCTAGAGATCAGGAAGAGGAGAGGGAGCCAGCAAGGGAGATTGCAAAAGGACTGACAGTCCGAGCGTCCACCAACCTCCCCAAGCAATTCGGCCACTCCGTCAGTGGACCGTGTCCTCTGTGTCCTTGGGCCGTTGTTGCCAAGCAGGTACAAGGCGCATTTTCTCTCCTCCCCTCTGAATGGAAGCTCTGCTGTTCCTAGACGGGGATTAGAACATCTGAAAATTCCCTGAAATCATTGTCAAAATACTGTGCGTGACGTGTGGGTGCATACTTTCCAACAGGTTCCTAAAGCAAGGCCACAGGACAGCTCTCAATAATCTCTAAATAGAAAAGAAACTGAAGTAATAAATTTTTAGACCTATCAAGCAACAGGAAGAGAACAAATCCTTTCACCCAGATTTAAACTTACAGAAACTTGGCAAAGTGAAAAATGAATAAAGAATCCAAGTACCTTACAAATACGCCCACTGGGGAAGGCACAAGTTAACCCCGGAAACAGAGAAACGCGAATCGGTCGATACGCAAAGGGCAGGTCCCGCACGTGTCCGTCCATGTCATGAGCTTCCGAGAGGAGTCCTGGCTAATTGCCAAATGCCTTGTACGAAGAACCGAGCCGCATCAGTTGTGAGATCTAAAATTGGATAAGATTATGTGAGCAAAAATACTAGAACGGTTCCTACAGAGGAGATCACAGAAGGGATCTTACAGACGTCGTTGTATAGCGACTGTGTTCTTCTGTACTGTCATCACCGGCACTTGACCTGGGGGGCAAACTACTGTCAGTTAGAGTTTCTCAGAAACAAGGCCTGACTTGGGCTTTGGATTTCCGCTCTGCTTGTCTGCATTCACACGTTTAAGACTGCAAAAGAGACAAAAATGATGGGAGATGTTTTTAGAATCAGATTCAACACCAATGTGAGCTTTCCTGTTGGAAGGTGCTCTTGATTAAGCCAAGTGTACTTGCATTATTTCTTTTTCCACTGCTGGGCAGAGAGGATGCTTATAGTTCTTTTGTGTGTGAAGATATCATGATTTCAACCAGTCATAGTAGAGCGCCCATCTCAAAATGGCCTTTCCTCCCAGAACACAGGGATACTTCTCTATCCGAGAAAAGAAATGACTCTAGGGCACAAAAGGCAACCAGAAAGTGTAACTCACTTCAAATATGTGATTTTACAAGAAACAAGGTTGGTTGAGCTTGGGAAAACTCGTCTTTCCCAGTCTTGAAAAGAACATGGCGTTGTGTGAGCCCCCTAGCAGGACCCCGACGGGACCCTTGCGTGGACATGGGCAGCTGGCCAGCACCGACTCCCTAGTTACCGCTGTTCGACTCAGACACTGCGGACCTGCGGGCTACATGGCTGAGATCCCTCCGGGGCCTGAATATTTTAGTAGGCACGGATTGACTTGGTACGAATTGGAACTCGGTCAAAGTCAGTTTTACTTTGCTGGAAGCAAAGGCTCCTTAGATCTGAAGTGTTGCATTTTGGACAAACTTTGATCAGCAGGTACCTTTCTAGAAAAGGGAAGCTTTCATAGAGGGAATTGTTTAAAAACATTTGAGGTTTTCTGACTCCATTTTAAGTCCTATCGGAGAGTAGACATTTGTATTTAGAAATATGTTCATGGGGTACCTTTCCAGGTATATTACTTCCTTAAAATAAGATCAGTCTGGGAGCTTCCCAGCTTTTGCTTACAAAGGCCAGTGATAACCATCTCAAAACAGCCAAAAGAAGTATGAAATGCTTTGGATGCTGAAACAGACTTAGATTACCAATTAGCACTCTGAGATGTCCCACAACCTGCACTAAAACTTCTCTAGACATCTCACGTAGGTAAAACCCAGAAGGACTTAAGCATTGGCTCATTTAAGAAATCTTCCGTGTTGAAAATACCTTCCAAGCACGCAACCACGTCTCAGTTTTTGAACTTCATGTTTCCGACTGACGTTTCTCAAGGCAGCGGCAGCGGCAGCGGATGCCAGGCTCATGGAGGGGAGTGTGCTGTGCCCACAGGGGTGGCCTCCAGAGGGCTGGGGGCTGTGCAAGTCCTAGTGTCTTTCTCACCTGGGCCTGTGCTATAACCACAACCCACACCTGTGGAGGGCCAGAGACTACCCCCCCTTCCTCCAGCCCCTGGGGTCTCGTCAGACATGGTTAGAGCCAGGCCCTCCCCAGGGACCACACGTGGATGGAGCAGCTGCTCGCCACACACATCGGGTCAGCGGCTTCCACAGGAACCTGCTCTCACGTGCCCAGGTGTCTAGCTGGGGCCCTGCTGAGCCCTTTACAGACATGCATTCGCGGATGCTCGTGACAAACCCACAAGGTAGACATCATGGAGCCCATTTTCACATGAGACGTTTGGGTTTTGGGGAGTTTATACAACTTGCCCAAGGTTACAAGACGCACCCTCATTGGTGGCTTGCAAGGACTTCAAGCCCAGATCTGCTGGGTTCCCACTTCTGTGCCATAACCACTGTGTCCCTGTGGCTATCACTGCGTCACTGCAGCGACCCTAGGAAGCAGAGGCTGCCCTGCAGGCGAGGAGAGTTGAGTGACCAGTTCCAGGCTGTTCAGCTCCTAAGGAACAGGCCCACTCTTCCCCCCGGGGCCTCTGACTCTGCAATCAGGGTTCTTTCGATGCCTCCCGTAACTCACTGCGACTCCTGAACGGCGTCTTCGGGTAAGTATAACACACTCATAAGCAAACAGACAGAGAAACAAAACCCCTGTCCAGTACACTAGTACTCACTATTTTCCAGTTTGTCACCATTTCGTTCCTTTAGATATCTTTGGAAGGAAGTTTCGATGTATAAATGTAGCGGGAGAAAGAAGCCGCTGGCCCACTCAGAGGCCCGAAACCTGCCGACATTTCCCCCTTCTCGGCTGAGTTAATCAGAAATCATTTGGGAGGAGTGGAAGGCAGATCTGGGTAGGCTGACAGTCGGAGAAAGCAGCTGTTGCTAATTCTGTACTAGTAAAACTAAGAGGATGTGGGCTTTGGGGTTTTGTTTTGCTTTTTAATCTCCAGAAAACATGGCATTATCTATATAGTTATTTTGGGTTTTTGCAAAATTATCTCCCTTTTACAAAGAACTCAGAATTGCCATGTAGGAAGTGCCGTATTGTCTGAGGAGTTTTCAAATATATATTGCTCTGCCGGGGTAGAAACTAGTCACCCTTCATACGTTGTTTCTCTTTGAAATAAAAAAGTTTGACGGGTATCAGAAACTACACTTGGACTTTCAATTACCTCTGATGTTTCCGACTTTCCTGCCGGTGGAGGTCATCTTCACCTTACAGCCGAGGAAACCTGGTGCTCAGAGAGGTTAAATAACTTTCCCAGGGCAGCATAGCTAGTAAGTGACAGGGCTGGGAAATGAAGCCTGATGTTTTAATTCCAAGCCAAAGTTCGGGCTCTTGGTCAAGCCGCCGTGTCTTCCTGCTCCTACCCCAGGCAGTCCTCACGACCGCGATGGGGACGGAGCGGCCAGGCCTGCTCTGTGTGTCCGAACAGAGCCAGGCAGGAGCCATTCCAGCATAAACTTCTGAAGGTGCCAACTACTCCGGGTCTTTCTAATTAACAATATCATGGACTTTGGTGTCCCCTCCAATCGTATCACGGAAGCCAGGACACCAGCTGATGGATGTAACCGAACATTATAATTTGGAGACGAAACTGCCTTAATCTGTCGATGTTTATTTCTAGCAACGTCTTCACCAAATGTTACATGTGAGAGCCAGTTTGTCTCGCCCAGTCACGCGTCTCCCTTTCCTCTAGAAAGTGCTTACAGAGACGAGGTGCTGGCTACTCGGAGGCTGGATTTCATGTGCTGAGCCAGTGACTCGGGGAGATGAACAAGGAACTGGTTTTCAAAATAGGTGTTTGCCTTCGGAAACTTGTGCCTTAGATAATCAGTGACAATGATCTCCAGGCCAACCCTCAGTGCGTGGGGGAACACATTTCATTTCTTCACTTTTATGCAGAAATTACACTTTGCTACAGAAATGAGATACTCTAGGCTATGCATTTCCGGGCTGTTAGGGCATTTCTCAGGTGCGCAAAGTCAGTGTTCCGTCTTTACGAAGTTTTCTGGGCTGAGTTTCAAATGCCCGGAGCTCCCCGTCCGACAGGGAAAAGCTGCTGTCCAGGGCTGATTGTGTTACAGTTGGTCTTCTCTTCAGGTGCCTTTTTTCTTTTCTAGTTGAATCGAAAAGTGTGTCTTTTGTCTTTTTTTTGGTCTCACTAAAATTCCAACCCACTGCCATGAGACCCACGGAATGGTGCTAGGAACTCATTCTGCTGGTGGAAGCAAGTGAAAAAGGAGAAGATTCCCCGAGGAAGATTTTTCATTTGCTGCAAGGGGTAGTCATTAAGATGCATATAAGCCATTTTCAGGAATGATTAAAAGCCTTGAGCAAAGTGCTGGGTATTATCTTGTCTATAACGCCTCTGGTCCAGAGATGCAATGTCACAAGACGGGGCGACAAGGGTTCAGGACAGCTTTTTTTTTTTTTTTTTACCATGTCTGCAAAGTTACATTTCGCACCCAAACACAGACCCTATTCTCTCCCCAGGCTTCCCCCACCTGCACCCCAATATAAACTGAAAAGCCCCTGAAACCCAGGTCGCTAGTCGGCTAGAAGCATTAATTACGATCGTAGCTGATGTTATCACTGGCTATAAAAATTTCCTGCTGTAATTGGAATATAGATTCAACAGTTTTATTGAATGTCAAAGCACACAGCTGCTAGAGAGTCACTGCTGAGGCGATGCTTCTCTTCTCTTCCATGAAAAACACCTATTAAGCAGTCAGCATAAACCCTTCCCTTACAACCTCTGACATCACCCGCGGGGCAGGCAGACACAGAACGGCAATTGCTGAATTGCGTATGAAAATTATAGTTTTATTGTCTATACAACTGAAGGTTTAGCTCGGACTCCTGCTTCTGTCAGAGCTGGATAAAGAAGCAATTCTTCTCGTAGAACAAATAAGCACAGTACACTATTGTAATCTAAGAAACAGGCACTATTTATGTATTGGAAAGCCTAGTTCTCAATAGGGCTAACAGTCCAATGGCCCATGAGCCGCTATTTTAGCAGCTGTAGAAAAGAAAGCTGTGGAAGTCACAAGGAATGAGATGCTAAAAGCAGCAGAGACAGATGATGGCAACACCAAGGGAAGCCTTCCTCGCATCCCAGCTGCTCCCACCGTTAGTTCAGCAAGCACGACTCGTAGGTGGGGACCATGTACTTAATGTTGATGAAGGCGTCTTCTCCTCCGTAGCGCTCGAAGGCCTCCAGCGTCTCCTGGATCAGGTCGCCGATGTTCTCCCTCTTCTGCTGGCTGTAGTCGATGCCGTCTCCGGAGTTAACTGGTGCATGCAAACACACAAAGAGGCCGGTTATTTCTCTGCAGTTTCCAGAAAAAGTCCTACACATCAGGCTAGGCATTTTCTCCGGATGCGTGTTCGGAGACACAAACATCCAACATTTCTACATGATCTCGCAGAGTTTAAAGAGTGGTGATGGTGACCGCTACACAAAAATACCTCGTCCCAGATTGGAGCTGATGAAAATTAAGCTAAAATAAAGAAATGACAGAGTAAACAAAAGGGAGCTAATCACAGGGACCAGACAGGTTATAAGTCAGGGACTCTCTTCCTCCATCTGACCGTCACGCACTAAGTGTTTTCTTGGGCCTTGAGTTTTCCGAAGCCGCTGCATGACACGTTTAGAAGGACCAGCCTATCGCCAGATCAGGCTGCTAGCCCCGTGTGGTTTAAACTGGACATACTTTGGAATCGGAGGCGTAGCCCACCCCTGCGTCTTCACTGCTTTTGCACGCACGGCAAACTCTAGTGACCCCAGTGGTCAGTTACCTGAAATTATTTTGATCATCCCAGATGCAGGTGGGACAGGAGGGAACTGCTTCTCCTGCTGTGGCTGCTCCTGAGTGATCACTGAATGTGTGGGTGACAGTTATCAGGGTTTCACAGGGAGTTTGTGCCGCTGATAGTTTTGGAATCTCCAAGTCCAGGGTGGTGGGTCAGCCGCAGCGGGGTGCCTGGTGTTCCCAACTGCAGCCCAGCCCCCAGAGCTTAGAAGTGGCAGCGACAGCTGCCTCTCACATACTACGAGGGAAGGGACTCCTAGGGTGGCCTTTGAAGGCCCTGAGAGCTTACATC
Organism: Lepilemur ruficaudatus; assembly: GCA_963574885.1. NCBI lineage: Eukaryota > Metazoa > Chordata > Mammalia > Primates > Lepilemuridae > Lepilemur > Lepilemur ruficaudatus. The sequence goes on along the minus strand of CAUYRT010063579.1, from coordinate 22,020 downwards.
CAGATCCTCTACTCTGTGCCACAAACTCAATCTCAAATCATTTAGATGAGTGGTATCTGAGACACCCAAACGTGAGAAGTCTGAAGGAATTACCAAGGGTGTAGGGTCTGACAAGAATGGAGTGAGCCCCTCTGCTTCAATCCAGACTATAAAAATTCCACAGTTTTCTTCTCTAACGGTAGTCCTTATATGCTTTCTGTTGCACCCCACTCACAGCGGGCCAAGGGCTCCAGTGGTGCTCAGCCTCCCAATGAGCACGCCATTACTGTGCCCCTGCAGAGCAGCTAGCGTTGCCTCCGTCTCACCTACGGCGGAAGGCAGGTGCCACACGGTGCCCTGCGAGGGGCCGGTAGGAAGAGAGCGAGAGCCCAGGCCCAGAGGAGCTCAGGGCGGGGCCTCCAGCGTGACTTAGAATGTGATCTCACCAGAGAAAGGATTTATCTCAGTCCTAGCTCAGACACAGCCCCAACTGTTTATCTTGTTTGAATGTGAAAATAGTAGAGGGGAAAACGGTATTTCAAACCTTTTACTTCCAGTTATTTGGGACATTTTAGAAAGATTGGGTAATGGTTCAGACCAGAATAAATATAACAATTACGACACTACACAGCACAGATAAGCAGTTCTTTTGCTTGATTTTTCCAGAAACTTATTAGATAAATATCATTGTCTTCTGCAGTATAGAGAAAATGAGTTGCTATCCTGGTGAGTTTCTTCTGGTGGGGGTGAAGGCACGCAGAAATATTACTCATTTTCAGAAAGAGAAACAGATTGTGAGTCACAACTGTTGTGAAAAAATTGCATATCATTTTTCAAAACAGATGAACTTAAAATGGTTCAGAAAGCCATTGCAATGAGGTGGGTTTTCTCTTTCTCATAGTGGATGCCTTTCTGCTATCACATGGAAACCGAGATTTAAGTTAGTTTAAAGTTTGATTTACAGAATATTTGATCATCCAAAATATCCAAATATATAGAACATATGTACAGAACATATATAGAGAGAAAGAATATGTAGAACAAACAGGAGATTAGACTTTTGAACAAAAGTGTTCTTGCCCTATTTTCTTTGAGCCAAACAACAAAGATAAACTTTTCTTTCTGTTTTTTTTTTTTTTTTTTTTTTTGACACAGAGTCTCACTCTGTCGCCCAGGCTAGAGTGCTGTGGCATCAGCCTAGCTCACAGCAACCTCAAACTCCTGGGCTCAAGTGATCCTCCTGCTTCAGCCTCCCAAGTAGCTAGATCTACAGGTGCATCACCACGCCCGGCTAATTTTTTCTATTTTTAGTAGAGACCCATCTCACTCTTGCTCAGGCTGGCCTCCTGACCTGAAGGGGTCCTCCCGCCTTGGCCTCCCAGAGTGCTAGGATTACAGGAATGAGCCAAAGATAAACTTTTCAAAAACAGAAACGTAAACAAATACACATTTAAAGTAAACAGACTTTCTATTCTGTTTTTAAGATTCACATGTGGTCTGATAAGCAAGGGTGAACTCAGGAACAGCCGCACGGGGAGGACCCCGGGCTCCACTTCGGGGAACTTTCCAGGATGGGGAGGTCTTTGAGTGAGTTAGAGAGGAAGAGGAGGAAGCTTGAGCTTGGGAGAAGGGGTTGTTGATATCTGTTACCTGTGCAAAGAAAAGATGTAAAGGAAGAAAGTCCAAAGGGTGGCAGGACAGAAAGCAGCAAGGAGTCAGACAAAGGGGCAGGCAGGAGGACACAGCGTGACAAAGCCCGTCCGTAACAGAGAACGTGTCTGTTTGGAACAACGTCAGCTTCCGGGATTCCGCACCACTCAGAGCAGGTGCGATGTCCCATCAGTGTCTGGCTATCTTTGTGTGTCTCTTCCCCCCAGTAACATTGCTGATAAACCCCTCCCGGTCGTGGAGGAGGTGGCTGTGGGGAGGATGTGGCACGACCTGTGGCGTAGGATGGCGGAGCCCCTACAGCAACCCCCCTGGAGGGCACATGGAAAATATAATCGGGGATGATGCTGAGCTGTGGCAGCCTTGATCAAGTTCCTTATGGACAAAGATACATATATTAATCACTCATAAATGGTGCCTTTTGTTGGCATATTAGTCAAAAGGTCAAGAACTGAATAGGGCACAGGACAGACATATTTTCCTGCTGGAGGCAGAAGGGGTTTGGAAAGGCTGCACACAATGGAAAGCTTGACACACCCTGTTTTTTCCACCGCCTTCCAGAAAGCAACAATGACAAGCAACACTGTGTTTCATATTCTTACTTTTTAGAAAATATTTAACTGTAGGAGTAGGTAAACTATGTAGCTTTTTTGTTTTTCAACAGTGTATAAACCCAAATGATTAAAGAACAGAACAGAAGTTGCCTATTCAAAAAGTGAGTTGGAGTTGGAATATTTTGTGTTTGCAGAATATGTATCATTTGGGCATTAAAAAGGCCAAAAAAGGAACACATCCCTTACTTTGCATGCTGTAATGATGACACTGCACGGCTTAGTGTCAAACTATGTTAAGAGGCGCGTGAGTAAGGTGGTCTCCATTTCAAAACTGCTATATTGTCAGTTTCTCTGAGTACCTGAAATGGAGGTGATTAGTTGGAGCTCACCATTTTAAACACGTGCGATGCTGTTGAAAAATGTCTGTGAGGATAGGACGCTTAAAAACCCCACATGGTTGTTTACAGGTGTCAATTCTCATTGGGAAGATGACACTTCAATTCAGGAAGCCAGGAGTGTATTTTATGTCCAGCAGCTAGAAATATACATTGATGATGGAAAAGATATGTTTTGTTTATAACCAGACAGACAGAACTATAGCAGTGGTTTAAACCAGACTTTGTGCTTCTAGAAGGGTAATACACAAGCAGAGCAGAACAAGGGATTTGGTTCCTGTTCTTAGAGATTCTTACATTCAGGAGGCATGCAACTACTGCCCAAAAGTCGCTCCGGGTTAAGAATTATTTTAATTGTCTTTATTTATTTATTTATTTTTTGAGACAGAGTCTCACTCTGCTTCCCGGGCTAGAGTGAGTGCCATGGCGTCAGCCTAGCTCACAGCAACCTCAAACTCCTGGGCTCAAGCGATCCTTCTGCCTCAGCCTCCCGAGTAGCTGGGACTACACGCATGCGCCACCATGCCCAGCTAATTTTTTTCTATATATTTTTAGTTGGCCAATTAATTTCTTTCTATTTATAGTAGAGATGGGGTCTCACTCTTGCTCAGGCTGGGTTCGAACTCCTGACCTTGAGCGATCCACCTGCCTTGGCCTCCCAGAGTGCTAGGATTACAGGCGTGAGCCACCGCGCCCGGCCAATTGTCTTTATTACTCTACATGTTGAGTTTTCTTTGATTACGTAAGCAATCTGTTTAAGCATTAAAAATGTGCACACCCTTCTTCTATCTAAACCTTTTTCAACTGTCCTAACCTGGATGCCTTCTCTTCCTAGGTGCCATTTTGGTCAAACAAGTGGGGTGTGTCTGTACGTCCCAGCCTCCCGTCCAGCGATGGCATCCTCCTGGTGCATGAACTCAGATTGTGACTGTGGAGTGACTATCACACACTTTGTCACCGAGGGCCACTGATGAGGAGAGTTACACAGGACACATTTACATTTCACACAGATATCTGCTACTCAGTGGACAGGGGACCAGCGGCAGACTCGGAGCACGTAGGATTTTGATGAAATATTTTCTCACCTTGGTTTCAATTTCTAAACTGTGTAGAAACTTCATTCTTTTTCTTTCTTTAGTTACCACTATTGCAGGAAAAAAAAAAATCAAAGAGAAAGGAAGCAAAGCCAGACAGGAAGGACAGTTTTGGTGGCCAGAACGAGGTATTCCCAAGTCAGTGCTGGGGTCTGCTTCTCGGGCCTCAGTGCTGGCCTCAGCGGCAGCTATGATCACAGGGTGCTGTCTCTGCAGACCGAGCGCTCTACTAGGCACTACAGGTGATGCAGTACGAGAAAAAAAGGTTCTTGCCTTTTGGGAGCTCACTGTCTAGTTGAGGAAGCCCAGCTAGCTTCCCTCCCTATAAAATATCATGATCGCTTGTGCCCTCCATGGAAAAAGTCGGGGGCTCAAGTCCCCTGTGCCTTACAGAGCCTCACCTGCTACGTGGCTCCCTTGGTGCTTTGCTCGCCACTAAGACTTGCGTCTTGAGAGAATTCCGGCGCGTGGGTTTTGGTCAGATGCTCGGGTTTCTCACCCCAGAGACGTGAAAAGCAGTACGTGAATGTGTGCGTGGCCACTGGGAGGCTTAAGGAGAGTTGGGTTCAAATTTGAATTTTTCTCACTCTTATGCTTTTTGGGAAAATGCTCTTAAATAGGAAATGCACAGACATTGCTATATGAACAGTAACACGCAACGGAGTTATTCGGAAAAGAAAGCCTTATTCAAGGCATCAGAAAAATAAAACAAATAAACGCCTGCTCCAGATTGCGCACTCGCTGTGCCTGAAGTGTTCTTCATTCGATACCAAACGGATGAAATCATTTCTGAGCTCTATCTATACTTTCTGGTAATGACTAAGAAAATAAATAGGCACGATTTCAGGAAAGAAGCACTTGTGTCAACTGTGAAAATGTCCTGGCTGAAGCAACAGTGTTTCCCTCTCAAAGGGAAGAACAGGATCACGTGACGGGCAGGCAGAGCCTTTGGGTCCCCAGGAGGAAAATCTCCGGCCCCCACCCCAGCTCTCACTCCTGAAATTGCTGAAGAGTCTGAGGCTCTCAGAAGTCAGTGTACCCAACACTCTCGAAGGAAATAGTGCTGGGGAAATGCCATTCAAAACCACCTGAGTGAATCAGGGTGTGACACGAGATGACTCAAACGATGTTCCAACTGTCGCTCCCGATCTTTCTTCACGCTAAACACTGACTTTTAGAACCTTTAATTTTATGATGTAACTCGCCATGCTCAGTAACAAAAACGGTTCGTGTTACCTCTTACATACATAATAGCACTTCAAGTGACCGTAGAAATTAACAAATATCTCAGACAAAGAAATGATGATTAATCTGACAGAACAGCATCCACCTTGGCCGTAGGCATCGCTAGACACCGGCTCAGGCAGACCCATCCTCCAGCACAGCCAAGGCTGAATGGCAGTCATAAGAGCAAGGCTTTGAATTAAATTGCTATGGGGCATCACGGTTTGGCTACCCCTCCTTTGGTCCACCACCGTTTCCCTGGCCATCTGTGTGGAGTGTGTGTTGCATACACAGTATTTGAATGTGAATCCAGACCGAAGCTACTCTCAGTATCAGAGTGTCCATCAACATGAAGCAATTGCAGAAAGCACCTTGGCCATGCCATTCCCCTTTGGGACTAGGTAATCTCACTGAGGCAACATCGAGTGCAATTTTAAAAAATGCTGACAAGAAATCAGATAATTTCTTACTGGACCAGAAAGGGCATGTTTTGGATTCTCAGATGCTAAACTTAAAAAATTTCAGCAGCTCTGAAGTTCAAGTTAAAGGATTTTTTACCTGTCAAGACCTGTAACTTTTGATGGCATCAGTCACAGCTGAAGCTGCCTTCCCTCTGACTGGGCAGTAGTGATGTCATCCGCTGTGCTGGGAGACATGAGCCCCGGGGCCTGGGTTCAGGTCTTGGCAGGTGTGTGCAGCTGGGACCTACTGCATGTGTTATTATTATAAAATGTTTCTTGGTGAACTAACCCACCACAGATTATCTGTTGGATGATTCTGAATGCATTTTTGTGTGTGTGTTCAGTGTATTTAGCAGTTAGAAGATTGGGATGACCAAAACGATCCTCTCGTTGCACTTACTGGGTTTTAAGCAGAAGTATCAGTTTTAGTGAAATAAAACTAAAACTTATCAAAATAAATTTATTCAAAAGATAACTTATCCCTAAAAAAGGATGTCACTAAAAATAACTCATAATGTTTATGAGTTTAGAAGATGGTTGTTTTTGAGATTTTTCTTTTTAATCTAAATTAAGAAAGGAGGAAAAAAGGACACAGATATAGTTTATCTTTTAAGACAATTACAGTCTTAATACCTAGATCAAATTGTCGACATTTATTTTGTCAGAAATATCTATTTATTTGGAGTTAGCTTGGACTCAATTTACTTTACAGAAGTAGCTTTAACGGTTTTGGAATAAAGAGTTTTCTTCCATAAATTTAGATAATTATGGAAGAAACAGCTATGAAGTCCAGGCCAATCTTTTCTGGAGGTGAGGGAATGGAGAAGAAAATAAAGAAGGGGAGAAAACTAGGAACAAAGTCATTTTCCATATTGAGTAAGAGAAGAGCCTTTTGGGGAGAAGTTGTGAGGTTATCTGCTTTTAGAATCCTGAAGAAATGCTTCTTTTCATCTTCTTTTTAAAGCTTTGCTATATTATTAATACTTTGAGGGGACTGATCTTTTTTTCCCTTTAACCATGACAAGTCTCACCCCATTGCGAATTCTGGGTCGTCCTTAGCCACTGCTTCCATGGCTGACTTCATATCCTCCTGGAATCTGAAGGTTTCCCACATACCCTCAAGTATGACCTTACAATGGGTGTTTCCAAAGTCTTGGTTCATGGTTGTGTGTGAATCAAAGTTGCAATGGCTTTGCAACCAAAAGCTTATAATAACCACAGCATCTGGCATGCTAGAGATGCCCAAGGGCTTAAATACTTCAATTCTTCTCAGATCTTGTTGACATTAATGAAATTCACAAGATTTCTTTCCTCTGAAGATAAAAGCTTTGAAGCAAGCGCTCGATTCCCAGCTGGGTGTCTCGCTCTCTTCCTCTCTTTTGACGCCGAAGCTGGGTCACTAAAGCAAGAGGCTACTAAGCCATCAGATTTCCGAAAGCTCAAGGAAATGTTTTCATCTTTGGAATGGGGTCCTTGGTCACATGTGAAACTGAAGATATCATGGGGCTTGGCCCAACTGTCAGTTCAACATCTAAAGTTCCCTCAAATAGACAATGACCATTTCTAAACAACTGTCATTTTCCAGCTGCAAAGTAGACTCATTTATCTATGAAATTAATAATAATAATTGGATTATGTTGGTATAGTGGAAAGAATACTGGACTTCAAGGCACATAACCGGGGATATAATTTTTCAATAATTAGTAGCTACAATGTTCAATGATTTACTAGCTGTTTAACTATGGGGAGGTTACTTAATTTCTCTCAATCTCAGTTACTGCCTCTGTATAAAGAAAGAGCTGAACTTTGGATGATCTCTGGTTCCTACTCATCCTACCATTACTTTTAATAATTTCACACCATAGCTTTGGAAGAAGTGTTTGGAAATGATGGTTATTCGATGGACGCCTTGTATTTCAACTGAAGAGATGATCACAAAGCAACTATGTAACTCTTCAAGGTAAGCCACAAATCTCACAAGCATCAAAATCAGCTTTCAAATCAAGTTCTAAAAAACCTGAAAGGACCACATTTTTGTATGATTAATTCTAGTTAAGAAAGAGAATACTGTCAAAAACTCAAATTTGGAGATTTCGATTCTTTAGAATAAAGACCAAATGTATGGGTTGATATTCATTTTGCATATCCAATTGACGATGATTTGGTCAAGACTGCAAAAAGGCAAGTTAGGGTCTTCTCTTATTAATGACGATTTTGACCTGGAGGCTCTACTGAGAAAAACAGGTGGGCCCACCAATATGTCCCTCTCCAGGATAACTATAAGAACAGATCCCGTCGTCATTGAATTAGCCGAATTCAAGCTTGTGACGTGACAGCTTATCTCTTTCCTTGTTGGCCAGCATGGCGCAGTGAGCAGACGGCATCAAGACAGGAGCAGAGAGTTCTAAGTCCGGGGTGTCTGAGTTAAATCTAGTCCCTGCTGTCTTAGCTCCTGATGGAGTAACAGGAACAATAACAACAACATGTCATTAACACAGATTAGGTCATTTGAAACCAAGAACAGCCCTATAAACTGCATACTACACTTACGGCAAACTGAGGTTTTGAGAGGTAACTTAGTAAAGTGATACAAGCAGCAAGTGACACTGGGATCCTGAAAAAGAGAAATTGAGGTAGGAATCTGCTAAAGTACTAGAAGAAGGATGGTGGGAAGGTTCAGAAAGGGAGATCCGAGCGTCACGTGTCATCACGCGGAGTGTGTGAGGTAGCAGAACATTCACCTCTCTACGTACGGAAGCAGTTCAGCCCTGTAGGAGAGAAACGGCAGCAGAGAGGCTCCAGGTGCATAAATGTTGGGGAGATACTGTGCTCGCTACTGCCAACCAAGGGCTGCCTCCCAGGGTAGTCAGCTGCTCATCGCAGCCTCATTTTTATGGTACAGTCTATTTTTCTGTCTTTGCTTCATTACAAGGCCTTAACATATTAGTAACATCATTCACTGCCATATGTATGCAGGAAGACAAAAGTCAAGGCTGACTGATTTCAAGGACTTTTCTTTCGGTGCCGTAGATACCGGGTCTGTAGGGGTTAACTTCTAGGGGTTAAATTCTAGGATTAACTTCACATTTCATCCTTCCTCACTTTATGAGCGTTTATGATGATTTATTTTTAGATCTGGTGGGCATTACTTATACAGTCTTATAGATGAAGACATTAAAGGGCTTTAATGTATATGAGACAGTCAGCCTGAGAGGGACTGTCCAGGGATATGGTTGCTACTTAGTGAAGGGACGCCCGGTACCGTCTGGCCAGAGGCGTTGGGAGAACTGTAACTGCAGTTTTGCAGGAATAGGGTGACCAGGTAGAAAGTAGGAATCATGTGAGTATCTTAATGGTCTTCCTAAAGCCTTAAAAAACAAAAGCTAAATTCAAGCCATAGGTGTTGGGGAAGTTTCAAGGTTCAAGGTTCCCATCCTCTGCAAAAACTAGAAGGGTCTCTGGTTTTCCCTCAGGAAATTGTTTCTTACGATTCCCAAACGGTACTTGGTGGACTCTAACGTGGTGTGGAGGCCCTCAGATCTCCCCTGCCGGGTAAGCGCTGACTTTGTCGTTTGGTAGCGCAGGCCCTGCACCTGGGCTTCGAATCCTCCTTGACGTGCTTCGGTTTGCTGTGGTGTAGGGCGTGGGGATCCCTTTAATAAACCCAGTTCTGCGGCTGCCACTCTAGTTCACCCTGGGTGAAAGCTAATAGTCTATTTGGTCTGTCCATCTTCAAACTCTCCTAATTCACTCTGAAGATTCGTTTTCCTAGTCACTTTGTTTTCTAATTAGTCACCACTGCCTCCGTGTTGCATGATGGGTCAAATTCAGATTCCTGGTCACCTGGGCCCTCTGCGTCTGGTGTCCCCAGCGAAGCCAATCTTATCTTTTCTCCTTCCCAGTAAGACCTCCTGCTCCATGCAGACCGGATTCCTGACTCTCCCCAGTGTGTGTAATTTTCATTCATACCTTTAAAATTCCCCACAGCAACCTGCTCCCCTCTTCCTCCTGGTAAGTCCAAGCTTACCTTTGTTGGAGGCTAGTTTTAGATTTACTTCTTCTGCGAATGTGACCCACATCATCTTTCTTTCTTTTGAATTCCTGGAGCAGTGGGGTCTGCAATCCCCTCCCCACCTTATTTGCGTGCTACTCTAAAACCCTCAGCCGGCGTTTCACATTTACTTAGCTTTTCCGTATTTTACCACCTCTTGGAGGACAGGATCATGCCAATTGTATTATAAGCCCCATCCATGGACACCAAATTCAAACTGAACACTTGTGAAATGAATGAATGAAGCAATGACTCAATCGCTACGTTGTTTGTGGGAGTACCGAATCCAGATACGAATATAAGCAAATTCAGCTCTAAATAAATTGTGTGGGAAATGTAGAGTCCACCATTTGCCTAATTCTGATTCTTTACTTGCTATTTACATATTTGTAAGTTGTTGTTCATGGAAACAACATTTATGTGAATTTGAAAAGGTCTGATGAAGTGCATTTCAGCACATGGAGGCTCTCTATGGTCAGACAGCTTCAGCTGTTTTTCAATGTCCTCCTTGATATAAAGGGCGGTTTAGCGGGGTCTCCCTTAGATTTGAGAAGAAAAAACTTTCCTTTTCCAAAGAGAAAAATCAGATCACCCCATTTACTTTATCAGCAGCCTTTGCTCCAAGATGAAGAGAATGTTGGATTTTTGTGGTGCTTTAATTTAACATCTACATTTTGTTTCATATAATCTCTTGTATAGCCGCATGGTGATTCTCAACCAGCTCAAGAAACAGCGAAATAAGTGATTTTGATTGGAAAGGATCTACTGAGTGCTGCTTTCAGGAGCGACGCGAAGCTACTGGAAATAAGTGTAACTCCTTCTGCACTGCAGCCACGCTGGCAGCTGCCATCACACTTTTCCATTTCCAGGAAACATTAATGATACCAGATACAACCTATTTTCAGCTCTGATTTTTTTTTTCTGTAACTGAGGCACAAAAATGAAAAAAAGAAATCTGAGATTTCTAACAAGTGTTAGCAAATACAGTAAATTATGGAGAAATGCACTTCCCAAATGATCTTTGTTAGAACTCGCGTCTATATAATGAACTCAGAAGGGTTTTTGTGTCCATCCTGGTTCTCACCATTGTATTAATAACAGGGTATGGTTGAATCATGTTAGATGCCTGGCCTGCACGCAGGGCACGGGGCCACCACGCCAAAGACTTTCATGGTCTAGATGTACTCTTTGTTCTACCGAGAAACATAATTAAATAGGTAAACTCCGTCATAGTGCTCACAGTGAAGAAACATCTTACACCGCTATATCATTTCTGAAGATCAGATGCTTCCTCGATTATCTTGGCTATATCTCAGCTTGCCTAAAGTATCTACTCTTTGAAAATTTTTAAATGAATTAATGGGTGAAAAATTCAAATAGATTTCCAAGCCATTAGCTGGAAATTTTACAGAGTGGTACTATTTCTTATCAAATGAGCTCAATTACTGCAAAAAATAATGTATCTAATGAACAAATCAAAGCAATCTGCTGTGCTCAACCGAGTTAACTGCTATAAAAGGGACAGAGTCAAACCCTTCAAGCCTTTTACAACTGTCTCAGTTTAAAGCAACCTCAAAATATCTTTCGAAGCTCTACTATCAACTTTTACCAGCTTCTACACTGGCAAGTTAAATGTGGCGAGAGACATCCACTTTGCCACCAAGTGTGCTAACGCAGAAAACAGCCTGAAGATGCTTGAACTGGACTAACGACATTTTTACAAACGTTTAGGGCTTCGCTAAAGCCAGCCAAAGTTTTGGCCACACCGTTAGAAAAAAATATATATATCGAGAGAGAGAGTATCTAAACTGTGAAGGAGACATTTAAATGTGGCCATTTAATTTGCCCTGGCAGCAAAACTGTGTTTGCACAAGAACTGACACTAAAGCTTGTTGGAAACGCTGACAGGTGAAATATGCTGACTTTTGATACTTTTGAATACAGAATGGTTATTTGCCAGTTACATTTTTATCTCTTAAAATTCCTCAGTTTAGTGCACCCGATTGCTTTCCTCTGAATCAGGACCTTAAGAGCAGGTTAGTCCAGACAAAGGCAGCAAGGAAATAAGACAAGAGTGTCCCCAGGTGCGGAGCCGTGGAGGAGGCTGTGCACACAGGCTTCTTGCTGGACACAGGTGGCCGCGCATCCCAGCTCCCGCCCTCGGCCTGCTGTGATTCCCTCTGATTATAACAGGCATAGTCACACCTCCGTGTAGGGATAGGCACGAGGATAAAAATGGGAGAATGCATGTTATGTTTTCATTGATTTAATAAGCTGTTGAAAAATTTTGACAATCATTATACTGAAGTTGCTATTATGTCTATATTGTAGCTCCCAGATAGCAGTAGATTGTCCACAGTTTAACTCTGCTCTGGGATAGGACAGAAAGTCAGCCTTACAGAACACCATGGAGTGTTTTTCCCTTTATTGTTTAATACGATGGGTTCACTCTACAACCTCACAAAAGGAGCGACACTTTTAAAGAGCATCTCCTTTATCCTCAGGCCCTGCGCGAGAGCAGGTACGTCACGGTCTGGACTCACCGTGAACTAGGGGCCCGCGTCTTTCGGATGTACTTTACTAAGCTGTAGCTTATTTTTTTAGTCTGGGCTGGTCCCTTGGAGCCTGTTTGCATCTCTGATTAGGACACAGGGTCGCAGGACTTTATAAGCAAACAAGTTACGGCTTTAGCTCACACCCATTCCTCCAGGTGCAGTTCCACACGTTGGTGCCTGAATGAATGGGGAGAAGACCGGGTCTTGTCCTCCTGCAAGCGGCACTCAGGCTTGGCTACCTAGGGCCGGCAGCCCTGTTTATTTCTCTTTTGCCTCCACAAAGTCATGATTTTTCTCATTTTAGGAGCACAGTTCGTGACTGGCCAGTTCCCTAGATTGCTGGTCAACTGTGAGAGATGCAGCCCTAGTAAACCAGCAGGAGGAAGTGGATTTTATTTTGGAATGTACGCTTGTGCCTCAAGCCACAGTAAGGTCATTATTTTGTAGTATTCCTACGGGGCTTAATATTTGCAAAATAATTTATATTTGTATTTGAGGCAGGATATCTAATTGGAGCTTAATACAAAGGTTATAATTCTAATTTCATATCAGGCAAGTGGCTGAATTTGGTGGCGGGGCTGTCTCCTTGCCTGCGGCTGACACAGGAGAGAGCTATGTTGGGGCCCGGGGGAAGGGGGTGGGGAGCAGTGAGAAGAACAGGAGCAGCCTCATGGTCCTGTCTTGTCCCTACAGGAAGCGCTGGGTGGAGTCCTTAAGGGACTGGGCCTCCTGCTTCTTTACTGTTGCTAAACTCGCCCCATCTATCACCTTCTCCACATGGGTTGCCACTTTGGCCTCTGAGCCCAAAGAAACCCTCCCTCCTTTTCCAGACTCTTCAGAACCATGGCCCTGGCCCTTCATGACAGGGGTGGACCTCAGGGCTCCTGCCCCGGGCCAGGCTTCCAAATCTGATGTCTGTGTAGTAGCCTCAGAGTCCTGAGTGAACTGGGCAGTGTCCAGCAAAAGCACACGCACTGAGCTTCTAAGTCTGACACCTGCCACATTAGATCGGCAAGGAACACCCCAGGAGGTCGATGGAGACCCGGATGGAGAGCTCAACTCACTTCTTGGCGTTACCCAAGGGGCCTCCTCTCAGGGATCATCCTTCTGCTGCCCGGAGCCTCCAGGCAAGTCATCCATTTAGTTCCAGCCTCTTGGAAATGTTCTGCGTTGAGGAGCCGTGTGCCCTACATGCTTCCATCAACAACCTAGGCTCTTAGACTTAAAGGTCTGCCATGTGACGGTGGGTCCTGCTATCTAGGCTATCTGCTGGTGTTTTTATAGACGCCTTTAGCTCACAGGAGCAGCTCTGATGGTGGGAATTTCAGGAGTCAGTGTAGTCTGGCGTCTTGCAGCTGTGCTTGAGCAGATGAGGGTAGAGGACTAGAGTGGGAGCTGAGGTTCTCAGGGGGAGTCAGGTAATACGCCAGTCATTAGATAAGAGGATTTCAGTGAGAAGTTCCAGCAAGGAACAGAAATAAGGGGATGTGGTAGAGAGGGACTGGTAGGGGCCACCCGCACAGGGAGAGCAGGAAGGACTCCCTGGGAAAGTCACATTTTGGCTGAGACCTGAATGCGGAGGAGAAGCCAGCTATGCAAGGCACCGGCCGGGAGGCACAGGGCGTGCAGAACAGCAGATGCAAAGGCCTTGAGGTTGGAACGAATCGTCATTGGAGACATGATTAGACCAAGTTACTGTATCCATTTTTTCCAGCATTGATCTATACCATGCATAATTATCATTTGTAACTGCTGTGTGATAGCTGTGGCGGGGAAGGGGTGTAAATTACTCAGCTCTCCCCTCTAGTGAGAGACACTGAGGCCACCTCCAGATTTGCACAGGTCGTGTTAATGATGCAATAAAATCTTTGCGCATACAGTCCTGCTCTTTAGTTGTATTGTTTTCTCACAACAATTCTCAGAAGTGAGGTTACTGCTTCAAAGAACATGAGCATTTTGTAGTTATTGGTACGTACTGCCACACGGACTGTTTGGAGAGGTTCTGCCAATTTATAACGTTACCAGCGACAGGTGAACACACCTGTTTCACCGCAGCATTCGGTGTCATAATTAACATTTTGTTTGCTAATTCAGTACACACAGAATGTTACTTTAAGGTTGCTTTAGTTAGCATTTTTCTAATTACTAGGAGGGTTAACATTTTCTCATGAACTGTTTTGCTAGGTGGGCTTTTTTCCCTCCTGAGAGTGAATTATTCTTATCTTTAAGCCTATTTATCCATTGGGTGGCCTTTATAAAAGAAACAAAGTCTCCTATAACCATCCTGGGAAGCTAGGAAGTGGACAAGAAGTTCTCCAGAGTTAGATTTTCCAAGTGCACAGATGCTCCGCATTCCTTTCTTTTTGACTGATTCCATACCCCCATTTCCAATAGCACAAAGCCATCTTGAAGAGTCACTATCACATCTCGGGGTACCCAAAGTGCCCCTAGACAGCACCCTGAACACTGAAGAATTGGGGGGGATTGGATTAAGCAATGCAGAGGAAATTGCAGAGGTCAATTATATTGAGAAATTTAATTAACTCTCCAAAAGGAGGAACATTTATAGTGAGTTAGATTTCTAGAAAGCTTCCTTTACATCCTATGACTGCAGCCGACCACTGGCCATCATTTATCTTCCTGGGCCATCCTGTGCAGGGCCAAGCCCAGGTACCACAGGGCTAACATCTTATCAGTAAGCACAGGCACTAGCAGGTCTAGCCCTCAGGTTTATCAAGTGTCTTAAGTCAAGACTTTGGAGATTATCTTCAAATTGGTTTGTCTACAAATGAGGCTACACATAAAGTCAAATTTACTGTGGTTTGTGCGTAAAAAGCGCTGAATTGTTAAATGTAAACATTCGTGACCTATTGCAATTGATTTAACTTTGTGTTTGCATTTCTACATTTTTTAATCTATGAGGAGCCTCAAAAGATGAAAGTGGCCTGACATTCTCTTGACCTCCAGGAAGCCCGAGCTGAAGGTTGGGAGGCAGATGGATAAGGGATAGCTCGGTGGGGCCTGGGAGATAAACGGGGAGGATGGAGATGTAGCTAAGGCTGAGCATTTGTTCTTATTGAAGGTTAAAAGACCAGTAGCAGTGGAAACTGAAGTCTGCTATTTATCTTCAGGCTAGCGGGACAGTGCAGACAGCTGCAACCCGAGCCTCCTTATAAACTGTGCCAATAACCTTCCCCGTGACCTCCGGTCAGAGGAGCGTCTCAGCGGGTACACTGCGATTCCCTTTAAGCACCAATCAGCACAGTCGGGTCCATTTTGTTTTCAGGTCTGGTGATGACTCTACCCCCCCTCTTTAGTGGATAATAGGGGAGAAAAGTCCTTACGTATTCTTATTTCAATTTGCCTAAGGAAACGAAGACTTGCACCAGGAAGAAAGTTACATATTACATTGAGAGCCGATTTTAAAGTTAGAAATAAACATTGCAAAAGGATTTTGAATTTCTGACAGGCACTGAGCTTTCACAAAGTCAGACTGGTAACTGACATAGATAGCTATTCAAAATTAAGGTAAAATCAGTACTAGGATAGATATTTCAGTACATGTCATCTTTAGTTTGGAATTATCTGGGTAATTCTTTTACTTTTTTCACTTCCTTTTATGTAGTTACAGCAGCTTAGAAAATATAATGCTATAAATTAAGTAAAAGCAATCTGTTTGCAGAAATCAGGGTGGAGCATTTAAAGTGGTTTTCCTCATACCGAAAAGCTGTTATTGCCTTATCCAAAAGACCAAGTACAATAAAATGCGCGAAATAAATTGCCGGGCTGCGCGCGTTACGGTCCTGAGTCTGTCGGGTAACCGTCCACGGCTCCCGTCAAGAGCTGCATGACCAGGCCCCCAGGCATTCCCAATACGAGAAGCAGCCTGATGTGGATAAAACGACTCAAATGCCAAATTCCTTTAAGTCTTATTATAATTGTTTTTCTGCTTGAAGGAACTAAATGGAGTCAACTTTTAATTTATTCTCCTATTTTCCTATAAAAAACTGGTATAAGATGGCAAATGAAAATATGGGGGAAGCAATACTTTGAGGTCTGTATTTCCTGCAGAGTGAAGTCGGAATTCTGCCAAAAATGGGTTTCCACAGATCTCCTAATGCCACCAGGGCTGTGGCATGAAAGGCAGGCGTTCCCCAGAAAGGCCCTGGGGACTGCTGGGTCCCCATCCCGAGCTCTGCGAGGGCAGCATCCTGTACAGAGCGGAGCTAGGTGCCGCCCGGGGTTTGCACAGGAAGCCCTCTGATCAGCAGGCCAGGGCCACGCAGATTCTCAGGGCACAGCACAAGGACCCTGAATTGACCCTCTGGGAAAAGCAAGGTGTCAGGCATCAGACTAGGAGTTTTATTTATGCTCCTCCATTTAATCCTTAAACAATTCTCTGAGGTTGGCAATGATTACTCTTCCCAGGTCCCTATGTTAGAGCGTTGCCATGAAGGTTAACTAAGGTTATCTACGCAGAGCAGCTGTTACACACTAGCATGGTAGCAGTATTTGCTATTACTCTAATCATTATTATAAGGTCAATGTCAGTGCCTCTCACGAGGTGGTTCTAAGAATTAAATGAACTGACTTATAGAAAGCACCTGGGTGCTAAATGAATGTTAGTTTCTTTCACTTCCTTAATAGGATCAATTCAAACAGTTGATCGTGTGTGCAGCCATATTCCAAACCTACTCATTTTGTGGATGAGTAAATTGTCAGAGATGGGATTTGATCTCAGGGCTCTCTAAAGCCACAGCCTCAGCTTTCTCTCCAGGGAGCTCAGGGTCAGGATGGTCAAATTCAGCTAATACAGAAATTCCTTATGCTGACCCTGTAACCATTTTAGGATTTGGGTACTTCCTAACCTCTGTGGGTTATTTGGTTTTAAGTGTATTTTGGTCCATGTCATTCTTCTTTCTGTATCCAAGAAGAATAAAAAAAGGAAAACAAAAAACTTTAAGCGAAACCAAAACGCATTTAAATTTTGAAAAATGTGCAGGTAGCCTACAATAATAATAAAAGCTGACATTGCTTTGTACTAAACCAGATGCCATTGCCAATATTCAACCATTTTTGACTTACAAAAATGTCAACTTCTTATGGCTTAATCTAAATTTTAATTCTTCCTGTGTGCCAGGCACTAGGCTAAGCATGTAAGTACATTTAGCTCATTTAATTCTCATTAATCCCCACAACTTTATAAAGTTGGTCATGTTATTACCCACATTTTTACAACTGAAGAGCTTGTGGAACAGAAAGGTTTAGTCCAAGTACCAAACTTAAAATGTAAACCACCAGATGAAAAATAACTAAATGTCTTTATGGATGTTCTGACTGAGAAATTCTGTTCTGATATATATGAAAACAGATGAAATAAAAAACATTTCTTTACAATGAATATATTATTATTTAACTAAATGAAAATGGTTTTTCTTCTAATCCTAAAATATCTCTATCCCTATGTATCTACCTATCTATACCTATCATCTATTTATCTATAGCTTTTAAATTACCCATTAAAATAATTAATTGTAATTACAAATTATAATTTTGAGTCACTGTCATTGGTAGAATTTAAATGCAAGGATAGATATGGTTGTCAGAAAATTTACTGTAAAGGAAAATAAAAAGTTTGTATATGATCCTTAAAACTATTTCTTTCCTTTCAAATTTTCTCCAACGGTTCCCTTTTCCTTGAGCTGCCATTTTACGTTTTGGGAAAACTGACACAGCGACGACTTGACTTTTATTGACTAAATTTTAAACTTAAATTTTGTTTTTAGCAATTTCTGTTGCTTCTCCTTGAAAATAATTTGATTACAGATACCATCCTTACTAAGTCTCAGATTTTTCCCCTGTAATATGCTTTCTAAATGGTTTTACAAAAATATTTCCATAGGGGATACAAAATAATAATGTGATGACATAATTTGTTTTACTCCTGAGCAATTTCATACACACATACATAAAGCAATATTATAGCAGATTAACTGTCTTATATGAGATTAAATTCTCATTAATATATTTTTAATGTTTCATGAAAAATATTTTAATACAAGAAAGTACAATTTCCTCATCTATGTTTACCACAATTGCATTTTTTGTTTTAGATCATTTTCATTAAGATATCTTCTGTTTCCTAACCAAAGAAAAGTTAATTCTTTTTTTTTTTCTTAAAGAAATAATTGGGTCATATTCTGTAATTGCTATGGAAGGTATCAGGCTAGAGAGTATCTTGGCAAAAATAAAATCTATGTTGGAACTGGAAAATTGGAAAGTACTAGAAGATATTGTTACTTGACTTTTTGAGACTATATCAAAATATGGTTAGTATTATTATTTTCTTTTCGGTTATCTCTCTTATATTTATGTTGAAAAAAAGTGTGACTTTTTGGATTTTTATTTAGTTTTTAAAAAGGATTAAAACTCCATTACAAAATTTCACAACACTATAAGCCTATATTCTTTACATATCTTCCTTTAACATGTACTATTTTGAGTATTTATGTTACCTTTCTCTAATGGTACCATGGACTTATCATTATGTATTTTTTGTTGTTACACACTGTCTTAATCCCTCAGTTCTTTATGTGGAAGTTATACATTTTAGTTACAAATCTCTTTCATCTCATGGACCATGGGTAGGTAATAACTGAAATTTCCAAAAATTGTGTATCCGCAATTCCTAATATAACCATCAACTGCCCAGCAATCTGCCTGCGACAGCTGCACTGTCTTGGGCAGACCACCGCCTTGGCTCACTCAGAAATAAGCACAACAGGATTAATTCCACACCGGGCTTTGATTTTTGCACTTTGCAAATCTCTTTTAGCAGGATGGAGATGAGGGTTGGCTTTGGGCCTCTGGATGTTCCAAACCACAGAGGTAACTTTGGTGGCCACACGGTCACTTGCCGTGGTGTGTGCTTGCGTGCCTGTGCACACACACGGACACGTATGTGTGCGTGCAGTGCTGCAGTCCTGGCAGGAAGGATGTAAGGCACTTCTGTTGGATCATTAGAGCTGAAATCAATAGTTCATCATTGATTGTTGTTTATGACCTGAGTGTCACTGAAATCTCCAAAGAACAAGATGGTTCATAGGATTTTCTAGAAACTTTATTTGCTGGTAAACCTTTCATACTAAGAATAAAGGAAAGTCATGGAAAATCTTTTCTGGTGATTTAAATAATCCCTAGATACACTGGGAAGATGTCCAAATATTAGCACTATGTTTGATTTTACATTCAGGATCAATCTATATCTGTTTCTATCTTTGAAAAACCTCCTTGCAAGGTTGTGAGATTGCACGCTCATTGATCAGAAGGCAACATCCGTCTTCTATAATAGTAACTCACAAGGAGTGGAGAACAATCTTTTTAAAGGAATTAAGAAAAAACAGAACTTTGAATTAATCTGGTTTACATTAATCAATATTATTAAAGAATATTCAGGTTAGCCAATTAGGGAGTTTAAATGGTTTTGAATTATGTACTATTTAAAATAAACATTGGCCCAATGATGGTTTCCTATAACATTTCCTCCTTCATTCTGAATTTATTGTGCTTTATCTTGGTGAAAATGTTGTTCTATGAAGAACGTTAGACATTGGATTACGCTACCAAAAGAGATCAGACTTGCCACTTGTGGAGTGTAAGAAGAACTGACTCAGGCCTGCCCTGTGCCCCAGCGCCTCGGCGGGCAAGGCCGGTCTACCTTTCCGTTTCTGCTGCCACCGCCACACTTAGTCCCTTTCTTACAAATTTGGAGTCACTTAGTCTCCAAATTTGCTTTACTGTTGCAACAACCTCTCCACGGCTCTCCTGCCTTCTGACTTTCTAGCCTTTCAAATTCATCCTTTACAGCTGCCTAATTAAACCTTCATTGACTCAGTTTGTGTTGCGTTTGTCCACTGGGGAAAACAGAAGTGTACTCTTATCTGTTGGATACATTTCAGCTTCCTTGGCCAGGCATTACAGCCTTCACACCAGCTCTTGTCCTCTAACCCTCCCTCACAGGGACATTAGCCTCCAGTTAAATCACAATTGCTAACCCCAAACCAGAGCCAGGGACTCTCCACTTCCTCGTCTTTCCTTGTACCATTCCTTCCTTCCTGCTGCATTTCCTTGCCCATCTCTGCTTATTGACATCTGTGATCCTCACTTTATCTATGAAGCCTCTCCTGATCCCCCAAGTCACAAGAAATTTTTCTTTTTTTTAAAGCATTTCTACAGAGTTTGTGCTTCTCTGGAGGCCCTTATTACCAAGTTTTGTGAAAATATCTCATTTATAGTTATTGTGAAAATATCTCATTTACAGGAATTAAGCTCCTTGAAGAGGAGAACCATCTTTGAATCCTCCATGGTGTATGTCTCAATTCAGTGGGTGTTCATGAAACGTTTGTTGGAAAAGTGGGTGTGAAGAGGAGTAGCGTGGCTGCATGAGGAAGAGGGGCTGGCCCCTGCTGCACCCATGTGCCTGGATCAGTGGGGGGCAGGGTGCAGCGTAGGTCTAACCCAGCAAGCAGAGGGGTCACCTGGAGTTGGGGAAGAAACCTGGGAATCAAGACCAAGGAGAAGCTGCTGGGCAGCCAGGAACATGAGGATTTGAGTCAAGCGGTTGGTTCAGTGCCTCCCAGAAAGAAAGTCAGGAGGAGTAGGAGCAGGAGAAACGGTTTGCTTAGGCGTCCTTGGTCAGGAAAGGAGAGGCAGGCGGGAGGCAGAGAGGAGGCCCTACGGATGCGGCCCCACCTGCCAGGGTCCCATCTTCTCCCTGACCTCGGACATCATGCTGAGCTCATGCACACCCGACTTCATTTAATTCAATGACATTTATAAATGACCACGGTGTGGAAGGCACTGTGCAAAGTGCCCTCTCATTGAGTCATGGCACAGTAATAGAAACAGGGCCAACATCTGTTGAGTGTTTCCTATTGCCAGGAGCTGAACTGTGCTTAAATACATTGTTTCATCTAATCTTAGCAACAAAACTGTGAGGCAGGTGCTATAATTAGCAGGTGCTATGATTAGGTGATGGAGCCTTAGAGGAGCGAAGCAGTTTGCCCCAGTTTGAATGGGTAAGCTGAGGCAGGCGCATGTCTGGCTGGGGACAGGCTTGGGTGGGGGCTCTCATCCCTCCCCATGGCCAGCTGCTCCGAGCTCTGGGGCTGCTTCTCACGGCTGGCTCAGTCCCTTGCATTCTTCACAGGCCCAAAGGGCAACAATAGCTTTAAAGTTTAGGTCCTGAAAAACATTTCTGGTCCCTTGGAAAATTCTCTTTCACAACATAGGTTATGAACATAACCTAATCCCATTAAGAAAGTTAGTCGGTGATAGCTCCGTGTGTGCGGGTGTGCGTGTGAGAGTCCAGGGAATTCAGAGTTTGCACAGTTAGGATCTGTGGTACTGAGCACCCGAGAGAGGACTGAGGGCGACAGGGTAAAGGCTGGGCCCGAGCCCTGGCCTGCGGGGTGACCCCAGTGCCATCCCGCTGCTCCGCTGTCCTGACTCACCAGCTGAACTTGACGCGCAAGTCACTGAACTCTGGGGGCCTACATCTCCTCACAGGTAAAACAGAGCTCGCCACAACTCCGTGCTGGGACCGGGGTAGGGTTAGGTAGGACAACACCAGGCAGGAGTGAGGGTTTACCCTGTGGCCATGCTATGATTGCTGTTGTTGGCATTGAGACTGGAGCTAGGTAATAGAATGAGATTGCAGAACTGGATTAGTTATAAGGCTTCCTTAACTTTCATTTAATTCTATTTCAAATGTAATCTTGCAGTATTTAAAAATTTTAAAATGTATGAAAAGAAATATTGAGGGAGTCAGTGAAACAATTAAAAGATGTTTACAAAAGAAAAACTGACCCAAGATTAATATGAGAAATATAATTACTCTTATAATCTATAATGTCCTTAAGTAAAGTGCTTTGGGAATATTTAGGAAAAGGAACTGCGTAAAGACAGACATCTTTCTAACTGATTAGGCTCCAAAGCATCTAATGCCAAAGCGGTAAAGTCAGGAAATTAAAACAAACAA
>CAUYRT010063577.1:0-13703 GCA_963574885.1 Lepilemur ruficaudatus | reverse complement strand
TTCTTATATTTGGCCATTTTACATAATCCCATATTTCTTGTAGGCTTTGTTCATTCCTCTTAATTCTGTTTTTGACTGATTTAATTCAAAAGAGTTGTCTTCAAGCTCAGAGATTCTTTCTTCTGCCTGATGTAGTCTATTGTTAAAATTTTCACTGTGTTTTGTATTTTCTTAAATGAGTTTTCCATTTCCAGAATTTCTATTTATTTTCTTTTTACTATGTTGATCTCTTTAGAGAATTTTTCATTCATTTCCTGAATGTTTTTGTTGCTGTTTCTTTGAGATGATTTTTTATTTTCTCTTGGATTTTGTTGAACTTTTATACAGTCCACATTTAGAATTCTTTCTCTGCCATTTCAATGTTTTTACTCTGGTTATAATCCATTACTGGAGAGCTGGTATTCACTTTTGGGGGTATCCTTTTGCTCTAATTTTTAAACTTTTGGAATATTTTTGCTGGCTCCTCATCTGGAGCAGCTGTTGCTTCTTAAGTTTGGATTTTCTATTGTTTAGATGCTTTTTCCTGTTGCCATTTTCACTTGAACAGGTGTGTTTGTATCATATGCTGGGTAAGAATTTTTGGCTTTGTTTGTGAGTGCTTTGGTGGTGATCTAGATTCTGGGTAGCTGCCTTTGTTATGGATACCCTTAGTGTGATGGTTTTCTCAGTTGCTAGCTATTTGTAGGCTGTAGCAGTGGGGATTTATGTTTGTGAGCAGATTCCCTATCTCTCTTTGATGAGAAAGGATGGAGGCCTTTGAAATCCTTTCTCTTTCCCCAGCTCTGTGCTCTTCTTAGCAGTGTGAATTGTACTGGTATGCCCAGTTTAATCTCTGAGACAGTAGGTGGCCCTTGTGAGTGAGAATTAATGTCAGCCAATATGAGTGAGACAATAAACACTGTAAAATGGCTGTTCAAATTGACCTCCCTATCAGCAGATGGTGTTTGCCAGAAGGAACAAGTTGCAGGGCTGTCTTTGTTACCAGCTCCAGTCCCTCAGGAGGAGCACTCAATTTTGCCAGGTGGTGGGCTGGGCCCTAGAACTCCAGGTGTGCCCTTTTTCCCTGCCACAGAAGAGCCAGGTGAGGGAGTGATGCTGGGCAGGACTGGGTTGGGTTAGCTCACCCTCAGGATCCACAAAAGGTGGTAAGGTAGATTTTTCAGCAGGATTCAAAAATCTGCTCCCTGCTTCTGGGTAAAGCCACCAGGGAAGGACTGAAGTGGCCCCACCCAGCCAGAAAGTCTACCTATGGAGACAGGGCCCTCTGAGATTCAGAGTCTGTCTGTCTAGTTCTCACACCTCCCCCAGGCTTGCATGTCTGACCCACTAAAATGTCTCCATGAAATGCCAGTGGGCAGGGACCTCCCAAATGGGTAACCCAGGTCCACTATAAGTCCACAGAGGAAGAGGCTTGGGCCCCACTTTCTGTGGAGGCCTCAGCCTAGAGAACATGCCTGCTGGAGAGAGGCAGTCACTTGCCAATTCTTGGCACAAATGGCTCTCCTGGTTTGAATGGGTGGGGGATGGGCTGCATCTGTCAAATAGCCGAAGTGCCTAAGTGCACAGTACCTCATCGGTATAGCTCCTACGGCTATACTTTTCCCTGCCAGAGCCCCACCCTAATCCAATAAGATGGCTTTGCCATGGGGGGATGGGTGCTCTCCTATATCACTGCATTTTAGAACCTCACAAAATTCTCCCTTCAGTTCTGAACATGTGGACTCCCTTGCCACCAGAGTCCAGCCATTTTCCTATATTTTGTTTTAATTGTCATAAACCAACCTGAAAGTTTAATCCCATTGATTTGTTGGGCCAAATTTTGTATCCAACACACATTTTTTCCTAATTGAATATTTGATTTTTCCACTTTTCCAGAAGTGTTTGCCTGGATATTTATTATACAGACTCATTTATTGAACATGTAAATTTGGGGCTCTTTTGTTTGAAAATTGAACAATAATCAGAAAAGAATGATACATCACATATTTCAGCCTAGACTAGGAAAGTCTTGTATAAGTTAGTGAATCCCATCACTAAGTTACCATATAGGCTGTTAATGATATATAAAGTCAGGGATTTGTGTGAGTTTTTGAAAAGGAAAATAGACACCATGATTTGATGAAGAGGATGTTAGGGCCTCTGAGCACACAAAAAGGTATATAGTCTTTGGATAAAAAAAGAAGAGACCAAAAATGAAGATTGATTCATATTGCTATCTGTATTTGTTAGTTTTATTGTGGAAGAAAACTTACTGTCTTGGGTAGAGCTAAACTAATGTGTTTTTCTGGCTTCATAAGAAAATCCAAGTCCACATTAGTTTTAAAATCCAACTTTAAATTAGCATAGGTTCTCATTTGATTAAGGCCATCTCACCTAACCATGACTTCTTTTAATAAATAATCTGTGTATGAAGAAAATATAATGTACTACTTCAAATTGTCTCTAGAACTTTTGACACAAAATATCCCACATTAAGTTAAAATATGCATACTACAATAAAATGAGGCAAAAATATCAGATTCATAAAGGTAAAGATATTGGATAAATCAGGCAAATATTTTAAAATAACTGTAGCTAATGTGGTCAAGAAATTAAAAGGCAAGGTGAATAACTTCAACACAGAAGCAGAAACTTTATAAAATAATCAAATTATAGTATAGAAATATTAATAAATAATTAAATAACTGAAATTATGTATTCAAATAAATAGGTATAATAACTAATCAGTTATAATTGACAAGGAAATTAATGAACTAAAAAAGTCAAATAAATTATGCAGATTTAAATGTACCCTATAAATACATCATAAAATACATTAAAAATTTTAAAAAAATATTAAAATTCATATTTATCATATTTTAAGACATATGTCTAGCAGATAGAATTGCATTAAAATAATACAGAAATGTTGGTAACAACATCTACTCTTCTATTAGGATGTCTTTACCACTGCAAAAAAACAAACAAACACAAAAAGGATAGCAATAAGTAAAATATATTATGATTGAAGAGAAAAAAAGAACCTCATTAATCATAGATGATGTGATTTGATTGTGCAAGTTGAATATCAAAAATAAATTACAGGTAAATTTTATACTTAATAAATAAGTTTAGCAAGACTAATTTATTCAGTAAGGATATTTGTATTGCCATATAACAGCAACAAGTCCATAGAAAACCCAATGTAAGAAAACAATATAATTTACAGTACCAATAAAAAAATCAAATATGTAGGTGTTCATTTGCTAAACAAAATATTTGGATACCTTAAAATATTTGATATTTTTTAAAAATCATATGATTAGTATATTCCAAAACATGTCATGGATAATGCTATGAAGCATTATTGATACTTATTTTAAAATTTACATAAGCAGAAAAATATGGTATGTTACTGGAATAAAGGCTTTATATTGAAAGCATGTCATTTTTTCCAACTGATGTGCAGATACGATGAAATTTCAATCAAATTCATATTCAGTTTTGAGCATTGGTGCAGTTGTTGGTGTTGAAGGCTTATTTCAAAATTTACATAAAAATTCAAAAGACCAAAATCATACAAGATAATCTTGAAGAAAAAGGGAAAGTGAATGGAGGAGGAAGAAGAAAAGGAAAAGAAGAAATAGAAGAAAACACATTTAGGAGGACTTACACTATCAACTTGTTCTGTAAAACAATAGTAATGAAAACTTCATGGTATTAACACAAGCATATAGTAAAACTAATGGAACAGAATATGGAGTTCAGAAATAGACTCACATGTATAGGGACATTATAATTATGATGAAGATGGCAAATAGAAGATAGAAAAATGATGGTCTTTTCAATAACTGGTGTTACTTTAGTTGTTTGCATGAAACCAAATAAATCCTCATCACTACTGTACACCATATACACATACCAATTCCAGTTGGATTGAGGATCTCAATATGAAAGTAAAATGATAAAGCTCATAGAAGATGTAAGAGAAGAGTACCATTGAAGTAGGAAACTATTTCTTACTGAGAACATGTGAAGCACTAACAATAAAGGAAAACTTTGGCAAATTCAATTACATGAAATATACAAACATCAGTTTATCAGAGTTAGACAGAATCTACAGATTGTTATAAGTATTTGCAAGTAATTTAATGATGAAGGATTTCACCTAAAATATACAAGTATAACCTATTCATAATTTTCAAAAACAGGGCCAAAAATTGAAAGTGCATTTTATGAGTGATAGCCAAATTGCCAAGAAACATAAGAAATTATTGTTCAATTCATTAGTTGTAAGATAAATGCAAATTGAAACCACTATTACTGCACACCTAATAGATGATCTAATGAGGTACTGTAGAGGTACTGGCAGCTATGTAGAAGGGGGCTCCCAAGTTGGCTCATTTCCAAAAAGCGTCATGAATTCCTCCAAGCCCTCTTTAACACCAAGGTAGCCCACCCACCCACACAGACAGATGAACTCTAATTTTCGTCAGTGAACAGGGCTTCCTCTTATTCCTCCTGGTTTTTTTTTAAGGTTTTAGATTTTTGTGGAATTTTTTTGTTTGTTTGTTTTTTCATGTTCTGATTCCTCCTCACCATCCTACAGAAGATTTATTTTTCCAGATTTGACTGAACATGGGGGATGCTTTCAAGGGACAGTCTCTCAATGATTGACTCCTTTAGAGTCAGGGGATAGAACACAGTATACCGTCCAAGACATAAGATTAATTATAGTCATAAGGCCACTCAAAACTCACCCAAGGCCAACACTATGTGTCACTTACCAATATAATGCAACCTGGCCTGAGGATGGCCAGAATATAAGGCCACATTAGCACAGATGCCACTCTCATAAACTGTAAAACAAAGCTTACCCTTGTAAGCATAGCTCAAACTCCCTTTATGAAAGAAACACCTAGTAACTTACCCAGACTAAATACAGGTATAAAAAAGAGGGAAAAATTCGCTACACTCTGAGAATGATGTCCAGACAGAGACTCTTCCTATCTCTTGGTCATATGATGCCCAGACTGTATCTGACCAATGCCACTGTCTAGTTCCCACTATCCATCTTGTAAGAACATTGCCAAAATAAACTGCTTGAGTACCAGATGGTGTCTAAGATTGATCATTGACTCCAAAAGTTTGAGGGATGGGGAGCCTGTGGCCTTGGGGCCGCATGCAGCCTTCTGGATCCTTGAGTGTGGCCTTTTGACAGAATCCAAATTTTACAGAAAAAAATACTTTTAATAAAGTGATTTGTTCTGTGAAGTTTGTATTCAGTAAAGGGGCTGCACATGGGAGTCTGGAGAGACACATGTGGCCTTGAGGCCTCAGATTCCCCACCCAATGATTAGAGGAATAAAGATACAGACATTAGAACTAATCATAGAAAGACCATTTTACCTATGAGAATTTAATTATTGGGAACACTCATAGCCATATGTTAAAATATTTCTAAAGTCTTGTTCATACAAATTTTATAATATGTGGTAAAATATTGTCCAATAATAGACAAATCATTGCAACTAGCATTGTCTCTTAGCCATCTAAAACACAGAATCCCTTGTAATGGGGGTGGGGAGATACTCATTAAGTTTTTATCTTATTAATGTCCTGAGAGTTTATTAATTAGTTATAAGATTATAATTTACAAATATAATAGAAATTTAATCAATAATTATATTTTAATATATTTGTCTGCATTTAGAAATAATGTATGTATATTGAATATTATTGTAGAAGTTATTCATAATTTTATTAAATATTAAAGACATTTTCAAAATATTTATATATAATGGCTCCATTTACCCTGCCCTTTTCTCTGCCCTTATTGTATTTTCCCACCATCCAGAAATATTATAACACTATAACACATACAACCAGCTGCTGTGTTGTGCAGTGAAATATTTGAGGGATATCTGCATGCCAGAGGAAAATCACAGGTAACAGTGCCAAACAATGTATAAAAAAAGCATAATTTTACTTTCATACTCCCATGGAGTCTATTAATATTTTTATGAACTCAGAGTTAGAAAATATATATATCAGTACATGGTTTTGGGCACTGTGCTGCTCAGAAAAAAAAGTAAAAATGCCAAGAAAGGGAATGTCATATAGCAGAGCAGAAATGGGAGGAGCAGAGGCTAGAACAAAATTTTAATAGAGATAGAAAATATGGACTGTTGTATTCGAATGCAGATTACTAAAGTGTCAAAGAATACATATGTAATAATGAAAATGCATTGTTTATGAAACTAAGTGCTATGAAGAATTTTACTACACAACTTTGGCTTGACTTCTTATTTCTTTGAATCACAGAATCTTGTAAATGTTTGCCTTTTACTTTTGACTTTTCTCAGGAGCTAATCGAAACAGCAGGATACAGGGACCCACATTCTGGAAATAATTCCAACAGATGATGATTTTAAAGTGATAAAACCATTGGAGATAATAGCCATACTGAAGATTAAGCACATTTTGTGATGGTGGCAAAATGTAAGTGATCTGGTTTGCGAGTGTAAGTAGACTCCACAGCACAAAAGAATTTTAAGTGAAAATCCAAGAAATAAAAAAGGCAATGACAGACTAGGAGACATATAATTTGCAGAGAGGAACACAGTAGACAATGAGTAGAGTTTTTGAAGAGTAGCAGGCAGTGTCTTCCAAAAACATGTGTACTCAATAGTGGATGATCTTCTGTTAACTGGAATCAGGCATCTATTTTCTGAAGGTCTTAATGGGGATTGTTTCAGGTACCTGAATTTATATTGGGAGAGGCTTGTGTCTTGTTTGGCTTTAAATATTCACATTCTTTATTGTTTTTGAAAGGATTTGTCCTATTTGGGCAAAAGCTGTAAAGAAAATCCAATTGCCTATTAATTTGATGGGAATGATAGTATCTTTTGGTAATATTATTAGAGTAAGAGATTAGTAAACAGGACTGAGATGGGATGCAGGTGCTTGGTCTGGTGAAGGTGTTAAAATAAACAACTGTCAAGCATAATTTAACTAGAGGTACTGACAACCACAGGCAAGAACAGGCCTCGACTGACTTGTTAGCTGTCTCTGCTGTCTTACATAAATTTTGGCTAATTATAATATAATTTACCTTGTGGTTTTTAAATTTCTCCATTGAAATAGACATGACATTTCTAAGATGACCATGTAAAGTAGGAATATTGGAGGGAACCCAATTTTAGGAATTACTACCCCAATTTTTAGTAAAAGCCAACTCCTTGGCATTGAATATTCCTCCCCTCAATTAGTAAGGCTGAAGAAGATCTGAGACTACCTCCTTTCAGTTCAGCTGTTATTTTTGAGCCTGCTGTTTTTCCTGAGAATGTACTTTAGCTTGTAATAAAGCTTTTCCTTGCTTGTCTTACATAGCACATCCTTAAGTTCTTTTTTGAGACAAACACCAAGAACTTTGAAAAAAACCTCCACTAAGGGACCGGTGACAATAATAGCAAGTAATACTAGTCTCCAACATTATATAATGAATAGCTGTATTTTCATAAGTAAATTAAAGTATATTTGCCTTTGAGGACTCCTCTAAATCTTCTTAATTAACTGGTAGAAGAGGAATCTAAAATTTAGAATCATTCTCATAGGTTTGGATATAATGTTTATGATAAAATTATAAAACTGTTCACTAAATCTTTATGGATTCCATTGTATTAAGTTTTGTGTACCACTACATAGGAAGAAAACAGTAGAACCAAAATGTATAAGATGAGGCAACAGGAAAAGTAGGGAATCTGGCACCTTGATGCTCAAAGTGTTATCTGTTTAGCCAACAGCAGCATCTGGTCTATATTCTGTTATGGTGCTAACTTGTCCCATTCATTGTCCAAAATACGTAGAAACTAAGCCAGTTGTATATTTCCAAAGCTCTAAAATACATACAGTCTTGCTCTTGGCTGACTAACATCTTGTTTTAGAATTGCAATAGTTCAATAATGTATATTATAAATGTATACATAAAGCTAATTATAATGTTGATGACTGTAACCTAATTTCTGATACATGAGAATTTCCTGGGATTTTTGGAGTTACCAAAATAAATATATAAGTAAACAAATAGCAAAGGCAAAGGGCCTCGATGTCTTCTACAAGATTCAATAAGTCAGTTCTGCCAAAATTATAATTGCACAATACTGGCAGTAATTAGCTTTCTTTGTTAGAGCAATGGTAAAGGCAAACTTCTGGGTTCAATTCCATTTTATATTCTTAGAACCAACAGCTTTTTCTAGGCATTTCTATAGCCTATAATGTTATCATCATAAATTATTAATATATATTTTCAAGCAGCTCAATTTATGTAAATGAATAACTGAAATTTAGAAAAAGATACAGAACAGATTTTTTGTAGTTTTCATGTTTGATTTTCAAAATTTAGATGCTCTTCCCACACATGCACACAAAAGTAACTATGGACGGTGAAGCATATGTGAATTGGTTTACCGTAGTAATCATTTTACTGTGTATATCAAAACATCACGTTATATGTCTTAAAAACGTAACAATAAAAAAGTCAATAAAATTCCATATATTTCTGTATTTCCTTTTCATAAGTCTAGTATTGAGTATACTGAGGATTTATTGTCTGTTATTATTAATTTTATGATTTGATGATATTTTTTTCTGATATTCATAAGCTAATCTCTTATGTACATTTGCTAAATTATTAAATAAATTTAGGCCTCAATGTAATTTTGCCATTTTAAAACAAAGATAAATATTTAACATAATATTCCATGTGTGCAGAGGTAAAGCAAATTATGCATTAAAAAGACTTTTCTGTTCATAATATAAAATTATAAAGGAATAGTTCCCTACAAAAATAGCTCTGTCCTGGCATACTTCACAAGTACCAGCTTGTGTATGAGCCTTTCATGACCTGAACAGATTGACAAGTTTTTTTACCCAGCCAGTCTAAAGCATCTCTGTATAAAAAACAAAATTTTGTAATTTATAATTTATAATCATAATATTATAATGGTGGAGCAATGCTCTGAAAAAACGTATTATTGAAAAACAACGCAAAATGTTGGTTAGAAAACTGCAAAGAAAACCAATATTTAAAAATACAAATTATTTGAAAAATTAGTTCAAATCATTAAATGTGATAATAAATATAATTAATAGCAATATAAATTTTAAGTCTAAATCTTCAAACATTCACCACCTTATTTAGAATTAAGGACATATATCTTTGTATTTTTTCAAATTGTATAAGTAGATATAAAATTTATTTATCCAAAGTAAAAATGAAAACAACATTTAATGAAGTAGGTATATGCACCCTTGATGTATACTTATGGATACATTATTTCAATTATTTGTAATAATTGAAATCAACAACTCAAATTAAGAGTTTTTAAAGTATTCATAAATTGTGTTGCTTCTATGTATATTAAAAATTACCTTATTAGCCACAAACTAATAATAAAATTATTTCCTCTTCATCTTTTAAAAAACCAAAAAAGAAAATCTATTTCTAAAATATTATAAAATTATAAGTAAATTTATTTTAATATTATTCCAATCTACCTGAGACATTTCTAAATGTATGCTATGATAAAGCTTAGATTTATTTAAACATTTGTACGTTAGAATTCAAAGAAATTCATAAGGGAATTTGAAAACTTGTTTTACAATTACTCCAAAGCAAACATTAAAAATAAGATTAGTTAAGTCACATGTAATATAAATTAGGAGATATCCTATATCCTATGTATAAATATATAGAGGTTTTAGTGGCTTCATGATTTACTCTCCTTTGTTATTTGTGGACTCCAACATTAGCTTAATCTAGTTTGCTTTAACCATCGCCTCTATGATTAAATCCAGATTCTTTATTTTCACAAAGTTCAATATTCCTTTCCTCCTCTTTCTTAGATATGCAACATGTCATAATTTAAGCAAAATTTTCTGGAAGAAATTGTCTTATTCTACATTTAATATTTTGATACAAATTGTTTTTTGAGAAAAAAATTCATGTGAAAAAATTCAGTTCCCAGTGTTTTAACTTAACCAAGTTTCTTAATACATAACTCCCTACAGATGTAAGTAGGCCATTTGACAGACATTAAATAGACATTAAGTCACAAATTGAAATAAAAAGACAATTACAACAAAAACCAACAGTTTTCATGCCTTGTTGAATGTTCTTATGTGTGATTACCCCTAAAATCATTCCTCATCTTAATACTGCTACTGTTGTTCGTCTATTTCAATACCATAAAATACTTAATATACCTGCTAAAGGTTTGTATGATTGAATAAAGAGCCTCACACCTAAACTATAAAAAACGGTTTCATATCTTTTCTCCCCCTCTAAATATTTTCCTCTTCCAAATCATTCAAATACTCATAATACAAGGATAAAAAAACACCTTGCTCTCCCACTATGTGATTGTAGGCATAGTTACTTTTGTAAAACCACGGAGCTATAAAATAGGCATATATTAACAGGACATGAGGTTTGCACTATGGAGAAACTACTCATACTACTGTCTAGAAACTAATCTACCAGTACCAGTTACATAGATACATAGTATACATGTGTTCATTCAAACCTTATATAAATGGAGTGTGGGATCTGACCACAAACTGCGTCTATTTTATTAATCTAACTTTGCTATTCATAAGTATGCACCTTTATTGAGAAATGGATACTTGACAAAATTAGGGATACTACATGTAATGTAACTATGTGACTGTTTTTAGAAGTTATATGTAAGTGGTAGTTTAGACAAATTAACACTGTGTTATATATATTAATCATGATGAGTAGTATAGAGTAAAATGATACTTAACGTAGACTGCTCTAATAAATAATGCAAAAATGTAGACTGTCTTAAACAAAATGAAAATTTATTTCTTGTTCACACAAAAACACTCAACAAATGAATATGTTGGTGGATATTTGTCTTCCATGCAGTCATTCTGAGATCTACTTGATGAGGCTATGCCTAATGAAAGGCTTGTAAGTTTGTATGAAGTGATGATTTCCTTTATCTGGATGTGGAAAAGAGAACATGACTTATCTTGTGCAGCTAGCGCTATTATCCAACGTCTGTTCTTCTGAACAACAGGTATCTATGTGCACTCTTCAATCTTTTTCATGGTTTTCCAGTGTCAAGTGCGGAGACTCAGCATCAAATCTCTTTGCCTCTTCTTGACTGAATCTGAGTCATGATATGTATAAAACTTAACTATAGTGCCAATTATTTCACTCAGTGTTGTTCTAATTATTTCTCCCAGTGTTGTGCCTTTTGAGCTACACATATTTGTAACACATGTATGTTTTATACTATTTATATATAATTGACATATAGAAGATATTTCAGTTAATAATTGGATATAACATTTGTATAATTTACGTAGTTATATAGTTTATATGGTTTAAATTTCAAATTGTATTCATTGTAATATTGTAACCTTTAAGTATCCCATTTCTATTCCAAATCATAGAAATACTAGATTAAATGTACAATAAAAATGCAAAAATCAGCTGTACAGAATGAGATCTTTGAGAATCAAAACAAAACTAAAATAGAGAGCAGGAAACAGGGTTAGAGCCATGGTTTGTTTTCTTGGCCTGGAAACAGGTGGGAGTCACCAAAAGTTCTGTCCTTGCTAGGTAACCATGGGAGGAAGAAAATATATTTTAAAAAGCCTTCATTCAAAATTCAGAAATGACCTGTTTCAAGCTCATGGATGGAAACTAAAGGTCAAGTGTGTAGTTCATATTCTTTCCAGCTTCAAATAGAAGGCTGCATAAAGCTAACAGTGGCCTTTGCCCAAAACTCAGGCTTTTATGAACCCATGGTCTAGACTGGTGGGAAGAGAAATTCACAAATCCTTCACCAGAGATTGAGCCAAACCACCTGCTGTTTTGAAGAATAGAGTTTCTACATCCTCAAAATAAGCACACAGCATCAACCCAAACCAGGATTAAAGACGTATTTTTTGTACAAGAGGCCAAATGGGAAGAGCTATCTAAAAATAGAAGGGAAAATGCTAGACAAGATGAAGGTTTATAGAGAGAGTAATGGAAAAATGATCAAAATGATCAAATACAATTTCACAAAAAGAAATCCAACAGTACATAATATATAAATATACCTAATATTAAGAAAGGCAAACATAAAAAAGCAGAATATGTATGTATATACTTAAATATGAATTTCAAATAAAAGATTAGTGTGAAATACGCTTTAAAGTATTTTTTTTGTTTTCTTCAAAGAGGTAAATAGTGTGGTAACAGATACAAATTAATTACTCAGAAAAAGCAGAAACAAAATAAAACAAAGTAGTTTACTATCAACAAAAACAATTAAACTTTTCTGAATGGCAGTAAGATGATGCTGAGAAATTAAATTAAGATGCAAGACAGAAGAAGGTAAACGTTAAACAAATAATGGCTAAACTTTAAAAATACGAATGCTAGTTTAAGAAGTTTCTTTAAATGTATAATAAAAGTTTAAAAGAAATAAATAAAGGCCTCAGAAATTTGATAACTTAGGTTCTCAAATGGGAGCCTGATACATTTCAGTTCTAAGCTTTATATAAATTAATTCTAATCTAGATACATGAGAGTAAATGAAGAACTAATCCAGAATAAGGAGAATATGTTAAAAGCTAGTTCAGGCAAAATACAAAATATATACGAAAGCAGCAAAAGATGGCGGTTGTCCAGATATCACTTTCTTTAATCAAAAAATCAAAACTAAATGCCAAAAATACCATTACAATTTTCACAAAGATTATCAAGAAAAATTACGGTCAGTATAGAATTCAAAATTGAGCTAAATTGGCATTCTTTATTAAGGGTAAAATAAAGAGACTTGGGGACATAGATATTCATTGAAAGTGGTATAAATGATATACTTTCAAATTTATTTTTGGGGGGCTAATCAAATTTTTATTTTTCTCTATTCTTTTTAAATTTAAATTTTATTTTTAATTAACACATAATTGTACATATTTATGGGGTGCACTGTGATGTTTTCATACATTTATACACTGTGTAATTATCAAATCAGGGTAATTAGCATATGCATCAGCTCAAATATTTTTTTTGTGATGAGAACTTTCAGAATCCTGTCTTTTGGTTATTTTGAAATATACAATATATTATCGCTAATTATATTACCCTACTGTGCAATAGCATACCAGAACTTATTTCTCCCTGATTATAGCACAGTACCCATTGTTCAACCTCTTCCCATTCCCTTCTACTTTTCCTAGCCTCTGGTAACCACTGTTCTACTTTCTATTTCTTTTGTTTTCATTTATTTTTATTTTTTTATTGCAGCATATTATGGGGGTACAAATGTTAAGGTTACGTACGTTGCCCTTGCCCCCCTCCAGTCAGAGCCTCAAGCCTGACCATCCCCCAGACGGTGCACATCACACTCATTATGTATGTATATACCCATCTCCTCCTCTCCCCTCCCATCTGCCCGACACCCGATAAATGTTGTTCCTGTGTGTCCACTTAGGTGTTAATCAGCTAATGCCAATTGGCTGGTGAGTACATGTGGTGCCTGTCCATCCATTCTTGTGATACTTCACTTAGTAGAACAGGTTTCAGCTCCATCCAGGAAAATACAAGAGGTGCTATATCACCATTGCTTCTTATAGCTGAATAGTACTCCATGGTATACATATACCACATTTTATTAATCCACTCGTGTATTGATGGGCAC
>CAUYRT010063576.1:0-28888 GCA_963574885.1 Lepilemur ruficaudatus | reverse complement strand
TTTTAAAAGTAACACATATTGAATAGAAAAACCTAGAAAATACCGATAATGAAAGAAAGAGAATTAAAAATCACCACTACCTGTTACTAGCAGCTGTTATCATTTGATTTTATTTCAAATTGAGTTTATACTATATATTCTATCTTGTATCTTACTTTTCTTAACAATGTATTGTAAATGTTTTTCCCAGTTATTAAATGTATTTCCAAAATATTTTAAATGACTAATAGAATTGCCTATTACACTATCAAAATTTTTAAACATCCCATATTTTGGGGACTAATGCCTTATAAAATTGTTATTTATATAATGTATACATTTCCTTTATACACATTGAATAAAATTTAACCTTTTAAAAAAAATAATTTTCTCTATTTTTACTATTTTATATAATAACTGTCCTTGCATACAAATATTTATCCACATCTCAGATTATTTCCTTTGTGTAGATTTTTGAAAGTAGAGTTATGGAAACTCACAATAGGAATGTTCTTAAAGACCTTTGCTGATTATTACCAAATTGTTGTCTGGAAAACTTATACCAGTGTCAATTCTATTCTCACTAGCACTTTTTGACTTTTTGGAACATTGCAAGTTATGCTTTCTCTTCGTTACTCATTAACTAAAAAGAAAATCTTGCTTTTTTATTTTAATATAATTTTAAAGAGGTATTTTTTGTTTATGTTTTAATTTCTTTAATTATTAGGCTAAATATTTTCATATGCTGATAGGCTATTTACATTTCTTCTGGTGCTAATTCTTTAATGAAATTACCTATTTTTCTAATTGGTTCTATTATAGTACTTTTCACCTGATTTTGAGGATCTCCATTAAGTTAAACTTTCATTATATTTGTGAAATGTTATTTTTCAGCCATTTATTTGCTATTATTTGATTTTTAAAGGCTATTGTGACATACAGAAGCTTCAATCTTTATACACTTAATTTTTAAGTTAATTTTTGTTATTATCATTTCTTCTATTGCATTTTAGCTGAGAAAGTACTTCCTAACTCATGTTATTGGCATTTTCCATTTTTTAAAAAAATACATATTCTAGTTGAAATATATTTTAATCTAATCTATGGTATAAAGTGTAGATCTGGCCTTACGTTTTTAAATAATCAGTCACATGACCAACTCAAGTATATTTGTGTCTTTAAACTCAATTGGAATAAAGAGATTTGCTTTTTTATTTTAGCGTTTAAGAAAATTAAGAGCACAAAGCTAAAATCACGTGAATAAAAAAGAAAAGTATTTTCTTCTACCTCTACTTTTGGATCATTCATGTTTAAGTACAATGTGGCTGCTCATCTTACTTTATATGCTTACATTATTAACCAAAACACTACATAGATTTTGTTTCTTTCTAAGTATTGGCAAAACTTTCTTTTTTCTCTACTCGTTTCTTCTTGGCCAGTTTTGCCAATTATAATATAGATTGCTTGTGGATAGATGTGTCTGAAAGGATATTTATATCTGTGCACAGCTAATTCTAGTCACAGATTTAATGTCAGAATAAAGTAATCAGCATATATTCTATCCTTTGCCTCTCTTCACTAGTTTCAGATTCTGTTTCAGGAAGCAAAAATATACAGCCCCTTTTTCTTCTGCGGTGACAATCCAAGTGCGATAACAGAGTGTTCAATTAGCTGAGCTAATGGAGCAGCTCCCCCAGTTAAACAGCAAGAACAGTTTTGAAGCCTTCATGCTTCCTGCTCAATTTCATTCTCTCTGATAACATTTTTAACTGCCTGAAGAATCCTCTTTATTTAAAGGCATTCTTCCCACAGCTTTCTTATTAGTGGGTCAATATTCCGGCTAAAGTCCAAAGATGTCAACTTTGTTGGCACGTAGAGGAACATTTAAGTCTTATGCATGACACATTTTTCCAGCCCATGTTACCTCTTTTATCTTTGAGTTCATTCAAAGTTAGGGCAGACAGGCTGCCAACTGTGGGAGAAATTCTTGCCACAATCCTTCCCATAACTCACTCGAGACATACTGTCTTCCTGGAGAGGAAGCTTTCAAAAGTCTGAGAAAAGGAAGTTGAATTGTCACTTTCTCTCAAATATGTAGTGTTGACAGCAAGTATGGTAATTAACAGAAAATAAGGAATGCAGACACAGCAGTGAGAATAGTGGTTAGAATCTATTCTGTTAATTCTGTCAATGCTGTAGGGAATATGGAGGAACAGTGGGTTTGCATTTGGAAGGTCTGAGTCTGAGAACAGGCTCTGTCATTTAACTGTAAGGGTTGACAACTGTCTTCAACTATCAGCCTCAGTTTGCTTATCTTTTTTTTCACATGAGTAGTGCAAGAGTAAAACGAGAGAACATGTGAAAGTTTTGTAAACCCAAAGTGTACAAAATATAAGCACATGTTATTGTTATTCCTGAGACAATGTAAACAATGAGTGAAGGAGAGAAGTTTTATAGATCTTTTCCAGGAAGGTTTGTGGATTAACACTGTGAGGAGAATGAGAGAAACAAAACCAGATAGAATTACAGATGGCAAGTCATCCTGGAGATTAAACCTCAAGACATTTCCTTTGGAACCTGACCACAACATTTAGAACTTTATTTACTTTGTTTGAAGTGGACACCATGACAAGATGTTATTTTCTTACTGAGTAGATAAGCCCTGAAATCCAAGTCTTTAGGAATAGGTTAATATTTTTTTCATTCATCTATCTATTTGTTCATCCATATGATTAATATGCATCTTGTGTCGATTCTACATAAAGTACCATGTTAAACTACACGATTGCAAAAATGAAAAAGACAAAGTTTTTATTTTGATGGAGCCCAAGGTCCTAAAGAGGAGGTATACAACAATTCAGATGTAGGTGTTTCTCTTTTTACTAAAAAACAAATTAAAAAATCTCAAAAGAAGGCCATATAAGTAAAACTAAACATGGTCTCCAAAAGCGCTCTAGAAATGTAAGGACAGATTCAGAGGTAATTCTATTAATATATCATTTTGAGAGGCTTCTGGCCACTCTCTATTTTTTCATTCTACTTTCAGGCTATTTAATTTTATTCTGAGATGGGAAGCATGTAGTTTCTATTTTAAAACTTCCAGATCTATTTAAACCTTTTTTTCCCTGTAAAGTCAGAATCAATCCACTGTCTGGAATAATTGTGCTTAAGCATCTTCTAGTAAGTGAGGCCAAGTTACCAGACTCAACAAGACTAGTGCAATAGACTAAAGCAGGACTTTGCCGAATGCATGGGTGGCAGGCAGGCTAATGATTTAGTTTCCATTCAAAGCATTTCCTTTGAGAATGTGTTCAACATTTATATTAGGTTTGAAGGAAACTTGGGTAAGGCATATTTTGTTGTTGTTTGTTACTTTCTATCCTAGGGAGGGGAGCCAATCATTTTATATTTCACTAGTTACACAAAAATTCATGTGTAGAGATCTGAGTTAATTGGCAATAAATTTTAGATTTACTGAAGTGATATTTTAGTACTCGTTATAGGTTGGTACCTGCTCAGCTGGCTTGCTCTTAATCTGGCTCAGAAATGAGCCATGTATATTCTTGTCTTATTATGCTTTCTTTCTCCTAAGTACCACCCATCAGGGTAGAATTAGCTCTCAATCTTACCAGTCTACTTTTATCTTCTACTCACTCGCCCTTATGAAATGTTTTCTAAACAGCTATTAAGTATAGTGGACTATACTTAAATTTGGCTTCTTTTTTTTTCCTCCCTCCTCTTCCCTTCCCTCCCCTCTCTCCCTCCCTCCCGTCCGTCCGTCCTTCCTTCTTTCCTTCTAATAAAGAAAACATTTATCAGAGAATATTTGGAAACTACATAAGAAAGTAAAAATTTCTCAAGAAAGTAAAGATTACTCATATTTTGATGTATTTCTTTCTATTCACTATATAAATATGTATCCATAGGTAAGAGGGTATATATACATTTTTAAAAATAAGATTTTCTGTAATACAGTTTTATAACCTTTTTTGTTTGCTTAAAATATAATAATCCTGTTTAAAAAATATTTTTCTACAACATAATTTCTTGTCTGTATTCCAATGCATGGCTTACCAAGGTTGATTTGTCAATCCCCTGGTTATTGCTAAATTTACATTAAAAACTCTATTGGGACCTCATTTAGTTAAAATTTGTATGTAGATGAATAATTGCTTTATTTGGGTATACATGCCTATAAATGGAACAACTAAAACAAATATATGCCTTTCATATATGAGGCACATATTGGAAATACAGATTTTCAAATTCTCTTCCAGAAATGTACAAATTTATCCTTCTTGCATATGTATGCCTGCGTCACACTGTCAAACTCCTGTTTACAGAAGGAGATTCCTCAGGGCATTTCTTATATCTTTTAAACAACATAATATTCATTACAGAAAAAGAAGTCACTTTTTACTACAAATAAGTATAACTCCCCTTTAATAAATATCAGTGAATTCTAATTATGTAGTCATTAAATGTCTAAAAAGGCAAGACTAATTGAGAAGTGAAGTATTAATTACAGTTTCTTCAATAACACGAATTGATGTGAAGTGACAAATACAAACAAAATCAAAGCAATGAATTTGACCATTAAGTAAACTGGTATTCAGAATGAGGAAGGTCTGCATATGGCAGAGAGAGCACAATGCCCCTGAGTTATTGTCAACTACATTGAGAACAAGCTATGCAATGTTCTGTAAAATGTTTAACTTCTTTGATAGTTTTCCTATCAACAAAATTTTTTAGAAATAATAATTCTGACATTTTATCCTCCTTCCCCCCCTTCCTTCCTTCTTTCCTTCCATTTCAGAATATTACGGGAATACAAATGTTTTGGTTACATGGATTGCTTTTGTACTCCTTAGTCAAAGTTATAAGTATGCCCATCACCCAGATACTGTACATTGTACCTGTTAGGTATGATTTCACCCATACTCTTCTCCTCCCTCTGACCTGCATGATTTCTGTTGTGTTTTACTTCCATCTGTGCACAAGTGCTGATTGGTTAGTTCCAATTTAATAGTGAGTACATGTGGTGTTTGTTTTTCCATTCTTGTGTTACTTTAGTTAGGATGATCTCCAGTTCCATCCAGATTGCTGCAAAGGGTATTAATTCATTTTTAATGGCCAAATAGTACTCCATTGGGTACATATACCACATTTTATTAATTCACTCATGAATTGATGGGCTCTTGGCTTGATTCCACATCTTTGTGATTGTGAATTGTGCTGCAACAAACATTCGAGTGCAGGTGTCTTTTTGATAAAGTGACTTTTTTTCCTTTGGATAAATATCCAGTAATGGGATTTCTGGATCAAATGGTAGGTCTACTTTTAGTTCTTTGAGGAATTTCCTTACTATTTTCCATAGGGGTTATACTAGTTTGCAGTCCCACCAACGATGTTTAAGTGTTCCTTTCTCTCTGGATCCATGCCAGCATCTGTTTTGGAACTTTTCGATAAAAGCTGTTCTCAGTGGGGTGAGGTGATATCTCACTGGGGTTTGATTTTCATTTATCTCATGATTAGAAACATTGAGCATTTTTTCATATGTTTATTGGACATTGGTCTATCTTCTTTTGAAAAGCTTCTGTTCATGAGTTTTGTCCACTTTTTAATGAGGTTTTTTTTCTTGCTGATTTGCTTGAGTTCTTCATAAATTATGGTTATTAGCACTTTATCAGACATATAGCATGCAAATATTTTCTCCCATTCTGTAGTTTGTCTATTGATCTGTTGATTCATGGAAAATTGAATAGCCACATGTAGAAGATTGAAACAAGATCCATATCTCTCACCACTCACAAAAATTAATCCAAGATGGATAATAGACTTAAATCTAAGACAAAAAAAACATAAGACTTCTAGGAGAAGATGTTGGAAAATCTCATGTAGACATCAGCCTAGGTAAAGAATTTATGAAGAAGACCCCAAGGGCAATCACAGCAATAACAAGAATAAATGAATGGGACTTGATTAAATTAAAAAACTCCTGCACATCCAAGGAACTTATCAACAGAGCAAATAGACAACCTCTCCACAAAATTTTGACACTAATTTTTCCTACCAAACTTACAGGATTGTTTGTAGGACTAATGAAAAATGCATGTAAAAGATAAAGCATGTTAAAATATAATGCATTAATACTATTAGTATTAATAAGCTTATGATACAAGGTGAACCAGCTGCATCAACATCACCTGAGAGCTTTTTGGAAATGCAGAATATCAGGACCCAACTCAAAATTACTGAGCCAGAATCTACATTTTAGCAAGTTCAAGTGATTTTTATTCACATTAAAATTTAAGAAGCACTAGAGAAGCAAAGAAAAAATTTCCATCCCTCTTAAACAAGAGCTGTTTATTGAAATAGCTTGTCAATCTCTTCTCCTCCCAGAAGGCTAATGGAATGAACATACTAATTAGAGTATGAAGAATGGGATAAAGCTGGATGAATTAAGAAAGGTCAAACTATGTTTTAGAATTGACCTTTTCACTGAAAGGAGACATGCCTGTTTTGAGTTATGATTTTTTAAGCAAAGAATAGTTATTAGCATTAAGTGGTAGCAGTTGGATCCCCATGTGTTGAGATCAAACCAGTCTATCCCGGAGGTAGGATTCAGGAATAAGAGGTAGCAATGGGTCCTCCATTGGTTATTTTGCCCAAACGCTCTGCATTAACCCTTTTTAATAATTAACAATGCTAATTTCTGAGGTTCTGCTTACTTGTCAATATATCCAATTTCCTGATTTCAGGGCTATGCTTTATTTGTTATTCTACCCTCAGCAACTACCACAGTATCTTGTACGTAGTAGACTAATGCAGTATTTAGTAGCAATACTGTACAGAATAAATTTACATGAGAAAAGCACAAGATTTGCTGAATCATTTGTCCAATCGATATAAGAGCAATATAACAACGTTATTTGGAAACATTGATATTTTAGGCACACTTTTTAAAATGTTAATTTCTTATTAGCTGCTTTTGATTTCTTTGCTACTTAATATGCTATTTTTATTTCTAACAATTCTTTCTTGAAGATATGTTATTGTTAGATTGGCACATTTTCTCTTTGGGGCCATTTAATAGCAATTCCCCTCCATTTTGAGAAGAGGTGGCTTATCTTTCTCATGTGCTTGGTCAAATGATAAATTCATGTTCCCACCTTTCTTTCCACTGCAGAAGCCTAAGTCATCCCTGAGGACTTTGTCTGCCAAATCTCTTTTCTCCCAGCCTGCCATTGCCAGATAGGCATATGATCTTTTTTCTGCTATTCAGACTTTTTTGAGACTTCGAATTTTGAGTGATGACTAATCAAGAATGGAAGAAATGGCTACAGTTTATCTCAGTGAAGGTACCCTGATCAGCCTGCCTTTGCTATGAGTTCATCCTATAATTCTTTCATTCTAGCCCTCTGGAGTTACCTGGGTTTCTGCCATTGCCAAAACATTTTCTCTATTCTTCCTATAGGAAGAATAGGTGGATCTCAATGCCACCACTTGATGCCTCATTTTGTCAGAGTAAGCTAGAGACTTTTTCTTTTGCTTATAATTAAAAATCCCTAATCAATATTGTGGTTAAGGACATGAGCTTCTGAAGCAGATAACCTAGGTTTACGTCTTGGATCTTCTACTTTCTAATAGTTTAGTTTAGCTTATTTCTCTTTGCATGTTTGCTCAGCTATAAATAGGTATATTAATGTCTAATGCATAGGGTCATTTTTATGATTCTGGATGTTTTAAATCAATTTGATTTTCCACTTATTTAAAATATGGAGCATAGTATTCTATCAAATAATGTGAGAAGTTTGTAAGTGGAAGACAGAGTAGTAATCTTAGTTTAGTGTCCTATACCTTTAGAAAAAGAAAAGCAAGCAGTTCTAACAGCATTGTTTTTCCAAAGAAATAAAATTGGATAGTTAAATTTTGCCAAAATTCACATTTCTGAGTGCTGGAGCTAAGAAAAATTGGCTATCTCTGTAAGACAAAGTATCATTTGAAGGATAGAAGTGCATAAGTAAACATGTTTGGAACGACATCTCCCAAAGGAAGACTTCTCCTGCACCTACCTCTCTTCTGATATGATGCTCTGTCCGGATGTTTTTA
This sequence comes from Lepilemur ruficaudatus, assembly GCA_963574885.1. NCBI lineage: Eukaryota > Metazoa > Chordata > Mammalia > Primates > Lepilemuridae > Lepilemur > Lepilemur ruficaudatus. Next base: position 20,797 of record CAUYRT010063576.1, on the reverse strand, counting down.
TTTCTCATTGACAGAAAAACAGGAATAATTCCTGGACATCTGAAGCTTATTGGGCTCAAACTTTGAAACTTCAAAGAATTTCCTACATGTTGATATTTTAGTCTTTGAACAGATATAAACATTCAAAATTAGCAATATATGAGAATGAAAGTTTAAAATGATTTGGACAATCTTATGTGTTTGGTGAAATATCTATGATATCTGTTCTCTAAGATGTATCAATTCTTTTTACAACTAGAGATTTTCTTTTGGTTTATGTATGCTTCTTTAAAACTGAATAAGAGCATTTATTTATGTAGTTATTCAACAAATATCTCGAATGTCTCCTTTGTTTCATGTGCCATGTGCTATGCTATGGAATGTGGATAGAGAGATGAAGTATAGTCTCAGATCTCAAGAAACTTACAGGTTACACGAGAAAATGCCAAATAGGCAATTATAATAAACTGGGATAACTGCTAAGACAGAGAGACACATTTGACACTACGGAATATCTAACCTGCATCTCATATTTGTCTAAAATACAAGTAAGCTGACATTCAATTCAAGTTGAATATAAATGGAGGCATGAACAAAAGTATGTTCTTAAGCTTTAGTGTTGTGGCGGCCAATTATCACCTATTACCTTCTGTTTTCCATTCACTGTTGTTGACTGTATAGAGATGACTGTATAGCTAATGGTTGAATATGGTTTCTGAAATCATATTTTCTGTGTGTGTAAAGCATACTTTTCTCCTGGCTTGGGCAAATTTCTTACCTTTTTAAAGCCCTGTATCCCTTTAGTTTTAAAATGTAAGTAATAGTCAAGCCCACTTTGTACGGTTATTTTGGGGATTAAATAAAACAATCCATATAAAGTATGTTTAACACATTTTCTGTCATGTAGTCAATAAATGATACTGCTGTTATTAATATCATTATCCTTTCATCTCATAGGTTGTAAGTTTATCTTATTGTAGACATGATAGAGATCTTTATAGTAGGAAAGCCACTGAGATCAAGGCTCAAAAGTGCCTTGATTCTGGTCCTTGATTTGTTCACATAATCTTCTAGGACATAAATTTTCTTTCTGAAAATTGGGAATAGGCCAGGAGAGTGAAATTGGGCTGCACAGCCTAATGGGTCCCTTTGATATCTTCTTCATTAGTCTTTCTAACAGTTGTAGCATTCTACACTACTGTAACAGCTGAACAACATTCACAAAATGAAGTTACATAAAATTTCTCGTAAAGTCCTTGCTTCTAAGAAATCAGGGAAGGATGGCAGGGTAGGGGAATTGATAGTGTGTTAGGAACAGTTCAATTCTAGAAGGCAGAGGTCTTTAGAGTGTAAGTTCAATGTGAGCCAAAAGCCGTGGCAAGTCTGATAGTCTGATAACAAGTTTATGGGATGTTAGATTCTTACATAGACCAGAATGTTCTCCTTCCAAGTAGGGCCCATATGGAGGGTGAATCTAGTTTTGGGTGAGGACTTTGCAAGGACATTGTTGGCAAGTGTGAACCAGCTGGAGGGGAGGAGTGGAACACTGAAATGGTGAAGGTTTGGAGAAATCATATTATGTGGAGAATGTTTGAGGAAACTAGAGCTTGTTGATCTAGAAAAAGACAATTTCAAGGAGTAGGGGCCCATAAAACATGGAGTACTCTCTTAATGCTTGAACATTCCTCTGTGGCATAGGGTTTAGATACTCTCAGAGTGATCCTCAGAGGCAGAACTAGGGCCAGTGGTGGAGATTCCATGGAGGAAAATTTTGGTTCCACTCAACAATGTAATTCTAAATACTTAGGGCTCTGTGCGTTTTTTTTGGGGGGGGGGAGGGGGAGACTTCTTTTTAAAATTTTTTTTTTAAATTGGCAGATAAGATTGTATGTATTATGTACAGTAAGGTGTTTTGAGGATTGTGGATTGACTAAATCTAGCTAATTAACATATGCATTATTTCACATAATTTTTGTGGTGAGAACACTTAACATCCACTCTCTTAGGATTTTTTCAAGAATACAATACATTGTTATTAACCATGGGCATCATGATGTGCAATAGACGTCGTGAATTTATTCCTCCTATGTGACTAAAGTTTTGTATCCTTTGACCAATATCTCCCCGTTCCTCTCTCCCCACAATTAGCCCAGTCCCTGGTAATCACCATTCTACTATCTAGTTGTATGGGATCAACTTTTTTAGATTCTACTTATGAGTGAGATCATTTGAGTGAGACTTACGAGTATTTGTCTTTCTGTGCCTGGCTTATTTAATGTAACTTAATGCTCCTCCGAAGTGATTCTTGGTGAAGTAATAAGTAGCTTGCACAAGAAGTCTTTAAGTAAGGATTAAATTGGTATCTTTGAAACCTGCTCCATGTTCCTGATAAAAATGAAGACTTCCAGATTCTCCACTGGAGCTCTGATTCAATAGGTCAGGAAAAGGTAATAGACATATATAATTTTTATCAGCATATCATGAAATTTTTATGGGTACAGAAGTTTGGGAAAGCCTTTGCTGTTCACCTACCGGGGATGTAGTAAGATAGTTCTTGAGTGATGGGAGTTTTATTTCTATCATGTTGAAGATTAATTTTAAATTTCTTAATATATTTAGCAATCAACTTTCATTGTGATCATTGTAGCAACAATATTTTAAGAAATGTATGAATTTCATTTATAACATATAGTATACCAGTATGGAAAAGGTGGTTTATCTTGAGACATGAAAATAATTTTAGAAAGCTTAGAAATAACTTAGTAATCCATATTCAGGTTTTAAAAATATATATTTTCATGCTTCAAAATGTGATTATCTTGTTTGTCATCCCACAAAAAATAAACATGTATTTTGGTAGTTAATATGATGGATATCTTTTTAAATGACACCCCAAATTTTGAAAAAATAATACTGAATGCAGAACATAAACTGTTAAAGTTTGAGCTGTTTATGAATTCAAAATTCAGGACATATTTTTTTTGTATGATTTAGAAAGAATTAGCCTCTGACATTTCAGACTGTGGAAGTGATGGCTGTTAGCAGAAACATCCACTTTTAAATTATTATCTTACAAGTGTAGTTACAGTAACCATCTAGGGACCTGTGTGCTTCTGACTTTGTGTCAATTTTATTTCTGTGATAATTGAACCAGCTCCGGGGTAGTGTCAGAAATTTTATTTTGCAAAATGAAGAAAAATGTGCTGAACTAAAGTAAACTAAGGAATCATTTAGAAATCCCTTCTAGTTATCAGTAGCAAAACCAATTTATCAGCATAAAGTTGTCACATTCTTTGGCTTTCAGAGGGGAGAAAACAGAAATTTAGAAACAAGAAAATTTACCAACATTTATTCTGGAGGAAGAATAAAAATGATGAGGATTCATATGCTGGCTATAGGTGGAACAATGCCGCTTATGAGGTAGGGATTTACTGCACAGCTTGTCAAGATGGCCACGTGAGAGAATGACTCTTGCTCTCTCTCTCATCACCCAGGTTGTGAGGAAACTCAGGCAGCCTGTGGAAAGGCTCATGGGGCAAAAAGCTCAAGTCTCCAACCAATAGTCAGGGAGAACCTGAGGCTTCTCAAGAACTTGGGACTAGATCTTTCTTCTCTAGTTGAGTTTCAGACTGCAACCTTATGAAAGACCTGAGCCAGAACCAACCAGCTAAGCTCCTTCAAAATTTTTGACCAAAGAAACTCTGAGATAATAAATGTTTGTTGTTTTAGATACTAAGTTTTGAGATAATTTGTTATACAGCAATAGGTAACTGATACAGTCATTTGCCTCCAGGATCACTTTACTACACCTGGGGTAGAAGTCTTTTGGGCCCAATTTTTCTGCCCAACTTATTTATTGCATCTTTTAAAATAAACATTTAGGTTTTAACATATGGTTCAAAAAATATTTTAGAAGAGACTTGAGACAAATTTACACTCCTTTTAGCTAAATCTTATCTGTTATGAAAATGAAGTGTGGTGCCATATAGGGGAAAGCCAATAAGTACTTATTATTTTATTTTCTGATATAATTAATTATATCAGTGGGGTTAGTAAAAGATTACCTTATTATTGAAGTTACTTTAGCTGAAAACACCCCAAATGGTACATTCTAACTGATCCAAATTTACCTTGATTTACATAACTCAAACAATTACATATTATCATTCAGAGATCACTAGAAAGAAATCTTGAGAGTAAATCTTATGAAATTGTCTTTCACAGAGTGTCAGGAAAATATGAACATCTTTTTATATTCATATTCTAGGTTCATATAATATCAAGGAAACTAAAATTTATTGGTTGTATCATACAGCTGACTCTTAGGTATTTGCACATATGTTAGACAATATTTATTAACACTGATGGTATTTTCACCTTTATCAGATCAATAGATCCTCAAAATAACTTTTGTGGTGAGTATTATTATCTCCATTTTATAGATGAGAATGTGAAATCAGAAAAGTTAGTTTCTTTATCTCCCAGCTAGAACTAAGACAATCCTCATTTGAGAAACCCATGGTTTTCCTTTATACTACAATACTTGAATCCATCTTTATTTCTACAAAGAATGATATTTAACTAAGTTATGCCATATTTATTGAAATTGTAATAATTCTGCTCTGTATCTTGTCTTTTTGTTTTCAAATATCTTTTATTTTACTAAGTTCTTTGGCCCCTTTTCAAATTCATTTTATTATTGCAGTTACTTATTCAGAGTGGAAAGTAGAATAAATCCATTTTCTCTGAATACAATTTTGGTGGAGCTATTTCACAGAAATAGTAATAGAAAGGAAGTGAAGGTCTCCATTACTGTATTTATGGTTACTTGATGTTATTAAAGACTGATTTTGCTTAGTCAAAGTATAGCTTCTGTTCTTCTTTGCAATATATGTTGCAAAACGTGTTTCCTTTTTTTTTTTTTTTGCCAAGTAACATGTAGGAGGGAAAAATAAGCTGAAAATGTTTTCTTTCAGTGGTAATGTTAGTCATTCTCTTTATTTTCAGTTGATTGGTATTAGCTAAGAGGAGCCCAGGTAATTGCCTTTGGCTTTGTCTTGGAAAGGTCTTAGGAAGCTTTCCCAATTGGTTTGGATGCTTGAATAGTGATGAAGTAGCAGAGCTGGTTGATTAGGGGAAAAAAGAAGAAACGAGAATACATTACTAAAGACATCTATAGAAAGGTATTTTAAGGGATATTTAAAATAAATAACAAGGGACATAGTTGGAAGTTGCTTAAGTTGCTTGGAGAAGCTAGAAGATAGGAGAAATATGTGGAATAATTGCACATTTTGATGCATAAACATGTAGGTAAGTGGTAGGTACAATAGTCAATCGTTAGTTCAGTATCTTAGAAAAATTGTAAAGCTAAGAGGTGCACTTTTTTTTTTTTTTTTTTTGAGACAGAGTCTCACTTTTTGTTGCCTGGGCTAGAGTGCTGTGGCGTTAGCCTAGCTCACAGCAACTTCAAACTCCTGGGCTGAAGTGATCCTTCTGCCTCAGCCTCCCAAGTAGCTGGGACTACAGACATGCGCCACCATACCCGGCCAATATTTTCTATATATTTAGTTGGCCAATTAATTTCTTTCTATTATTAGTAGAGACGGGGTCTTGCTCTTGCTCAGGCTGATTTCGAACTCCTGACCTTGAGCAATCCACCCGCCTCGGCCTCCCAGAGTGCTAGGATTACAGGCGTGAGCCACCGCGCCCGGCCAGAGGTGCACATTTGATGCACCGTTTGAAAATATGTTTGATATGGATAATCCAAAATTGGGTAGAGTAGGATATATCAGATTACTGCTCAGGATGAGGCAGAAAAAAAGGCTGTCTGAAAAAAATCAAAGGAACTGACTGTGAGGTAGTCATACTTAGAAGACATTTTATTGACAGTGTCCTTGAATCACAGTATGGCTAATGAACAGAAGCATCCTGTAAGTAAGGAAAATACAAATTTCTAGCCAGAGTCTGGTCAAGACTCCTACCACAAAAATACATCTACATGTTAAGATACAATAACCCCAAGTCCTGCATGTGATTGATTCATGGTTCATTTGCTCCCTTTGCTTTGTTGCCTATGCTATGTCTCTTCTTTTAATTGATCTTTATATATCCAGACTAGATATATATATTCAGACAAGAGATAGGGTCTTCCCTCCTTAAAGAGGGAATTTCTTATTGTACCCTCTCCTTTTAAAAAAAGACACTTGTTAAAACATTAAAGGTACAATACAAACTCCAAGTAAATTTTGTGGCGCTAGAAATGGAATATTCTGTTAAAGATAATGCTCTTCTTTCCAAAGGATGTGGGATTGTCCAAGGCTTTCTTACCACAGTCATAAAATATGCCTTCTTTATAGGTTGAAAATACTGTAATGGTAAGGACAAAATATTTTAAATAAATTATCTACTGTGTATTAACTTTGTACACAGTTGTTATCCACTAATATTTATTGACATTGATTAATGCCTTTGTAGCCAGTAAATTGATGTGCATTAACTTTAGGAATAAAAGAATTGTTAAATTAGGGTTTTGTTCCCAAAAAAGATAAATTGGCAAGGTGATAGATGTATTTATTAGCTTGATTAATTCATTTTATAATGTATAAATAGATAAAAGTATCACATTGTACCCTCGTAAATAGATACAATTATTATTTTTCTGTTAAAAATACATAAAGATTAAAGATATAGTGGTTTAGATCTGAAGACTTATTCATAGTTTCCTGGCAAATGGCCTAATATCTCATGCTTTATTCTGTTCCTGTCTGAATCATCTTGTATTCTTTTTCTTAAAACTGTAGGACACTGATGACACTGTTGCTTTCCCATGTAGAGCTCAGCAAACCTTTTAGAGCTAAATGAACAAAGACATGAATCAGATCATTAAGCAGATGCGAGGCTCTGTCTCTGAAAGAAATGGACATCTCTAGGTTATAAATCTTAATTGGATAAAATAGCAGTCAGGTAATACTCTTAATTTTGAAAAATGTGCGATAACAGAGGGTGTTATAAGTGCATGATAAATAAGCCACTGTGATGACATCCCCTAGGAAAAACACCACTTGCAAAGGCACAAATGGAGTTGTAACTTGTTGGAGTAATTAGAGAGAAATATTCTGGTTTTTCAAAGTATTCTTACTTTTCCCTGTAATTCATTGGATTGGAATGTTCATTTAGTGATTCACAGAAAATTTATGGAATGATCTCTATATATTAGAAACCAGGGGATATACAAAGATAACTAGGACATACTTAGCCTTTTTATTTTTTATTTCAAAATATTAAGAGGGTACAAGTACTTTTGTTACATGGATGTCATGTATAATGCTTAAGTCAGGGCTCTTGGTGTGCCCGTTACCAGAACAATGCTCATTGTACCCAATAGGCAAGTTTTTATTCCACATACCCCTCCAACCCTCCCGTTTTTTGGTTTCTCATGTCTTTTATACCACTTTTTGCCTGTGTATACCTAACATTTAGCTCCTGCTTATGAGCAAGAACATGTGGTATTTGATTTTCCATTCCTGAGATACTTAGGATAATGGTCTCCAGTTCCATCCAAGTTGCTGCAAATAACATTTTTTCATTTCATTTTATGGCTGAGTAGTACTCGATGAGATATATATACACACATCAGGCACACCACATTTTCTTTATACACTCATGAGTTGATGGACACGTAGCTTGATTTCACATCATTGCAGCTGTGAATTGTGCTGTGATACACATTTGAGTGCAGATGTCTTTTTGAGGAGGTTGCCTTAAATTCATAAATCAATTTATAAAATATTTCAATTTTAACAATATTGGTCTTCTATTCCATGAGCATAGTACATCTCTTTATTTATTTACATTTTATTTAATGAATTTTAGCCAAGCTTTATAATTGCTTGCTGAAATTCACCCATATTTTTAAAACCTGCTATAAATATAATACATTTTTAAGATAAATATATCAGCTATATCTTTTTTAGTAGTCAAACAAATGAAATAGTTACACTTCCTGTCTTTTAACTAGCAAAATCACTATGAAGTCCTGAGCCTTAGGGACTGAATACACCAAATATATTTCTAAATGTCATTGATGATAAAGTTCCACTTGGAGGTGACATGGTATTTGAACTCGTAAAAATTTGATTAATGTCTATTTAATGTACATTTCCTGAGTGCCTACTCTATGTCAGCAATTGTTTTAAATGCTGGGGATACAGCAGTAAATTGAGACAAAATTCCTGTACTTAGCTTGAGTTTTGAACTTTTATAATGATAGGAAATTATTAATATATAAAGTTGATTGTATAGGCAGATAATAACAATTTAAAGCAAATAGGGTGAGCAAGATCACATCATTAAAATGTGGAACAAAAGTATATTCTGAAGATGATATTTATTAATGGAGAAGAGGCTTTAAGATTTATAGTCTTGTAAATATCATCTTCATATAGAGCTATGTATTAACATTTTTCAAGATCTGAAATTGAGAGGATGGATAACTCTAAAACATCAATTATTTCTTAATGGTAGCATTGAGGGAAAACTTTGATAGCATATTAGTTCAAAACCTTGGTAGCAGTATTAGTCATTAATATGATCATGATTATACATGCCTGAAGTTTAAACATGTTGAATAAATGTAGTGGAAACTACAAAGTGATTCACCTGGGTTCAGCCTCATATTTTAAAAGGATGTCATACTAATTCAACTGAAATTATTTCCTTAGAGTTATTTCTAATTTATGCTGAACCACCAAATATGTGGTTGGTGAGAGTGAGAGGTTTTTTGGCTATGGTGATTTACAATAAAATGTGCTGAAAAACATAAAACTGAATAGCATATTTGACATTAGAGTTAGGGAAAAGCAATAGAATACTTAAATGAAAGGCATACTATATTTAATGCTGTGAATTTTAAAGAGGGAAACCCTAATGTCGCTAAACTTCTATACCTAGAATTAGCTCCATTACTAATTTGCAGTATAAATTTAAGAATATTTTGGAAGTGGTCCTATACATTAATTTAGGAATCTAAACTATTTTTAATTAAAATTTATTACTCAGTGTACATAATTTGCTAATTTTATTACATAAATTATTTTATTTAATCCTGTCAGCAACCCTAAAGGGTAGGTACTACCATCACTCTTTTTCACATATAAGAAATTGAAGTTTCGGGGGGTTAATTTATACTCACAGTTTCACAGCTAGTAAGAGAGGGATTTGTGCTAATGTGCCATTTGGATTAAGGCACATTAGCATCAAAGCTCATGTTCTTCAACACTGCATGATTCTGGGCAACAATTAATCTATTGCATAGTGAATTAAAAATAGTACAGTTTATGAAATTTTGTTACTCTAAAAATGAAGATTTCAGAAATAAGCCCAAAAAGATATATCATTATAAGTAGCTTTTCTTAATGAATTGAAGAAAATGATACAGAATTTCAGATAATGTAGTTGTTTGGTTACCTTAGTTTCTTTTCTTAAAGAACTGGTAATTACTTAAATGCTATTATCCATTTGGAAGGGAATACTTCTGAGTATCTCTTATGCCGCTGAATTTTAATATTTTTGATTAATTAAATATAAAATTGTGATAAAATTTCCAAGTTAGTTGTAAAAGCCCAGGATAAAATGAAGCTAATGAGAAAACTTTGTACAAGTATTGCGACTGCACTTGCAGAAAACCAATACTATCAGTGTTTAAATAGCAAAATAAAATTAATAAAATACATTAATATATTGCTGTAAGGAAATTGAATGATAACCACAGCATTAAAACACAATAAAAGTAAAGATATATAATAAAACAATTCCCAAAAATAGGGAATTTAAAATAAATTTTATTTAGCCTTAAAATGACAACTTGGAAGGGCTTATTAATATAAAAAACAAAAATATTGGTTTGAAACGTATTACATCTCAGAATAATGAAATAGTGCTTGTTGCTATTTTGTAGAGGCAAACAGAAATGTTTTTAAATTTCAGGAAGAAGATTGATGAAAAATAAGTCAAATTTCAGATTAAACATAATATATTCAGGGAAGAATCTTATGAATACTTTCATTGCTTAAAAAAGATTTATAAAGGGCTAGGAATAGACTAGTGCAGATCCATCAATAGTACATTATCAGCAGAGGATACTCTTCAACGTGGCATAGAAGATTAGGAAAGGACACACAGAAAGTTAAAGAAGATACTCAGATGAATAACAGGAGAGTAGATTTATATGGTAACTGCCATAGAAGTAATGACTTTGAAGTGCCTTTAAAAAGAGAAAGATAGCAAGTCACCTGTTTCTCATATACATTTAAAGTAGCAAAACCCAAAGCCCACAATAGGAAATAGTGGGGGAAAGAGCAATTGTTCCGCTGTCTAAGGGTGGATGAATGCAAAGGAGGTATATCCAGACTTATGGACGAGGCAGGGTCAATGTTCCATGCCAGATTGCTGAATTACACTTGCTAATTAACTGGAAATGGAGCTTTAGAGGCAGTTCAAGGTAAATGTGGGCATCCTGTGGATTTATCTCCTGGATCCTAGAAAACCAGCTTAGTCTCAGCAAGACAGAAAACTAAATCAGTTTCCTGTAGCTCAGGGAAGAAATTAATACAACCATTTTCTTCCAGTTGCTGTGAGTCCAGTATTTTGCTTAGAAAGACACATAAGCAGTATCCACTTCTGATACTGAGCTTTCACCCAGACAAAAATATCATGATCTGTCTGGAAGGCAACAACAGTGTGGTTGGAAGAGGCTTGGAGTGATGAGCAGCAGTGAGTGGGTCCGTTTGTAGGTCACAGGCCCATTTGTAGGTATGTGGTGATTTTATGATGAAATAATTTAATAAGAACAGTTCCAAAATTATTCCAATGCTGAAGTGTAGCAGGTAGGGATTTAGGTTTATAGACTCAAGAATAGAAACTTCTTTAAAAATTTTTTTCTTGTGGTAAGAACACATGATGTGAAATCTACCTTCTTAATAAATTTTTAGGTGTACAAAATACAGTATTGTTGACTTTAAGAACAATGTTGTACAGCACATCTTTTGCTTAGCTGAAACTCTATGCCCCTTCCCATTCCTCCTACCTCTGCCCCTGACAACCATCATTTCCACTCTTTGATTCTATAAATTTGACCATTTTGGATACTTCTTTTGACTTTCTGTAACTCTCTTATTTCACTTAGCATAATGTCCTCAAGCTTCATCCATATTGTCATTTCCTTCTTTCTTAAGGCTGAATAATATTCCATTTTATGTATATACCACATTTTTTTTTTAGCCATTCATCTGTCAAAGGACATTTATGTTGTTTCCACATCTTGGCTATTGTAAATAGTGTTTCAGTAAACATGGAAGTGCTAATATCTCTGAGATACTGATTTCAATTCTGTTGGATATATAGAATTGGGATTGCTGGAAATACCTTTTCTGTAATTGAAATGACGCTCTATTTTGAGCACCCTTTCTCACAGGCCCTTGCCAGCTCCTGTGCAGTGCGTATCTCCAAGAAAGCCCTGCACATAGATGTTGTTATGCAAAGTGTCTCTCAGAGCTACTGAATGCCCCATCATTCAATTAAGATGCAAACGAAACAATAACAATAAACCAAAACAAACTTTAGCCATTCTAATCCTATACCCTTTTCCCTCTGAGGCTGTCTCTAAATGCTAGGGCATGATAGGGGTTCCACATCTGATTTTTTAATATAATTTGCTCATGCTCACATCTCTGAAATATCATCTGATGGTTCTTTGCTCAATGATCCTTTCAAATTGCTGGCATGTGGGAAATATTGTGAGGAAGTCTGTGTGAGGCCCTCTGCTGGAGGCAAGAGTGAGATTAGAGCCCATAATTGGTCAATAAGAAGTTTTTCTCATAGTAGGACTCTAAAGGTTTTCTATCGAAAGGTTTTAACTTTACATGACTAGCCACATTTTTTCAGATTCTGGCAGCAGTATTTGCCAGCAACTGCTGCTAGATGAAGTAGAGGTTGAAAATCTGACACCTTTTCTGCTAGTCGTGGTCCAATAAAGTTAGAATTATATAAAATTTCACTATAATCCAGTACAAACTCTGACCTAAAACTCAACAGAGGAATAACTGATTTGGGGGCAACCAGAGGAAGAGAAAAGGCAAGAGAGAAGTGTCAACTGTGGCACTAGATAGGGAGAGGGGCCCATGAGAAGATATAGCTACAAGCACCTGGTAAAGAGGATGCCAGGAGAATGCATGGGGGCAAAGACAAGCACAACATTCTGAAATTCTTTATTCCTGACTTTCTCATCTCCTCAGCCAGATCATATTCAACCTGAGGTTTGGGCCATGATGTCTATTTCTTTTTTATCCCCTATAACTTCTAGTACAGGCTGGACTCATAGTGCTTAGTGAACATTTTTCATTTGTTTTGACCAATTGCACCACAATAAGATCTCTGTGAGCCATTGTCTTGCTCCATTTTGTATTGCTATAAAAGAATAACTGACACTTGGTAATTTATAAAGAAAATAGGTTTATTTAGCTCCTGGTTCTGAGAAGTTCGAAGGCAAGGCCCTGGCTGCTTCACAACGTGGTGGAGAAGGTCAAAGGGGTGAAGAGGAGGATACCTGGGGGGTATCCTGCCTTTATAACAACCCACTCTCTCTCAGGAACTAATCCATTCCCATGAGAACTAATCCAGCCTCCTAAGAGTGAGAACTCTTATCATAAAAGCCACCAAGCCATTCATAAGGGATCTGTCCCCAGGACCCAAACACTTCCCACTAGGCTACACCTCCCAACACCACCACATTGGGGATAAAATTCAATATGAGTTTTGGTGGGGACAAACATACCATGTCAAACCACAGCAGCCAGTATTTGACCTGCTGATGGTGTGTATGCCTGTGTGCTTTCAACATATTCCATAAGGTTTCTGATACAGTGTTTGCAATTACTGGGAGCTTTGTGAAAGATAGCACTCTTTATTATAACATCAATAAACCTGACTTGATAGTAGCTATTGATGTCAATAAAGTTTAAATGTTTTACCACAGTTATTATTTCATTGGGATGCTAACTGATATTAATACTAATTTATGACTAATTTTTTATTGCTGTTTTATGAACTCATGTTCTCCATGAAGGCAAGGAAAATGCTACACATAATTTCCCTGTTCTCTCTATATCAGTGTGAAAAAAACAGTTTTATCTATTCAGAGTTTCAAAATTGGCATTTTACTGTAAATGTATTAAACTATGCCATAAGTGTGTGTGTATGTATATATACACACATACATATTTTCATATATATAATGTCTCTGATCCACTAGCATAGACCAAGGGCTCACAAACTGACAAATCCATGAAACATTCTCAGTAGTTCAGAAAGTTTAATAAGTAGGAATGATATATTTACTCATGAAAATGCAATAGGGGCTATTGAACCATATTTCTTGTTTTGATTAGAATTATGTATCAGTTCAACATGGTGACCTTCTTTATTTCATACTTATTTTTGATGAACAGTTTAACACACACACACTTGCACACTTATATAAATAGAACACTGTTACTTAATATATGTCATTTGGTAGGTCAAATCCTTCAAGACATAAAATTCAAGGCACATAAACGGTAAAAGGAATCCTTGGAAGTAAAAAAAAATTATGATTGTAGACATATATAGCATAATGCATTCTCTATGAATTCATGCCTAATCAGATCCACAAGAAGATGCAGGCGATAAGTATTCTATAAGCAACACTGTTCAGGCACTGTTTTGGTGCCCACGATAGGTCAGCAAACAGAAGAGAAGCACATCCCTTCCTAATGGCACTTAACATTCTAGCGAGAATAAGATCTTATCCAATATTGCCAAAGACAATTTACTGGGTTGTGCTGGATTGTAAATTGAGGAATATTAATGATCTAAGGAGGAGGAGGTGTCTCAATAATAGTATTAAAAATGGCTCTAGAAATCAGAACACAGTGGAGATTCTGATTAGCTGTCATTGGTGCCTTGCTTCCTTTAGTAATATTCTACAAAGCCTGGTTCCTTTTCTCTATAGCAAACTCTATTTCTTGATGTAAAGACTCTTTGCAAAGCAGGGCACTTCTTGTTTCCAGGCAATTATATCATTGCTCTGGTGAGTGAGGTTATTTTGTGGGTGGCCTGTTTTATGCCTCTTCTGTTCAACCCAAGTGCAATTGTACTGTATGCTGTATGCTATTTATTGTTCACTTGTACCCTGAAAGGGACAAAAATGTTACATGTGGATGAACTATGAAAGGGTTTACTCCTATTAAGCTATAGGCTCTTGTATTTTTAGGACAAAATAACAAGTAAAAATTGTATTGGAAACTTTATCTCTGGAATCTACTTCTTTCAAGGAAAACAAAGCCATAATCTGCAGGCAATTTACAGCTCTTCCATAAAAGCACTATAACATCTAAACTCCCATAGCATTTGACAGCTGGCTTCATTTTATTCTATTTGGATAAATAACAATATATTTTAAAATAAAACTTCATATTATTGAAACGCTTACAGAGATGCCGAAATGTTTGAGAGTGGTCACAAAGCTTATATACTTAAAAAAGGGGGAAGTGGTATGTTGAAAGATTATCTTGATAATTCTAGTTAAAAGAACAAGTATTTTATAGAGAAATTTGGCCAGCATGATTCTGATCACATGTCTACATGAAATAAACTTAACATGCTGTTATTGAATTATTCTCATTTCTTATCTCCATAGACATAACTTTAAAGCAAATGAAGCTAATTGGATGCATATGGTATTAATATTTAATCACCCTGGTATTTTATCAGCTATGACTGTTTATATGACTTTTGCTTTTTTAGAATTTCCCTCTAAAAATCAGTAAAATAATGAAGAAAATGCATTACAAAAACATCACTAATACTTATTTTGAGTTTAAACATGATCACAAATGGAGTCAAACTAGGGAGCTCTCTGACATTCCATTTTGTTACTAGTGTGTATATAGTTAGTTTCAAGTATTTTTTTGCGTACAAATGTTTTGTTCATCTAGTATGTTCAATAATTCTGCAACAGATTGTGAAAGCATAGATGAATTATAAAATAATTTAATGCAAAAACTAGAGTGGATAAAAGAAATAGGAACTGTTTTATTTAGGCTATTTAGCCTAGTGGATAGTTTGTGTCTAGATGGATAAACATGTGTTCTTCATTTTCTCAGAGGGCTGGGGTTGTGAAACTGCTCTGGCTAGACTTCTTTTCCACCAGTGGTTTCAGGGGACCAGATTACACTTCTAGGGTTCTCTGTAGGAAGGCCAAGGAGAGAACCAATGCAATGATGCAATGCCATGAGATGCATGACCTAATACCTCTCCTGTAACATTGAAGTTTTTAATAAACTTTTTTAAAGTCATAAAATGCTTGGCTTAGAATTTTTATTTTTTGAGATAATTGCTATTGAAATAAGATGGCAAGATCAGAGATAATGAAACAGTGGTGAGATAAGGAGGCATGAATAGAAAGGAGGACATTTATAGTGCCCCAGGTTGTGATAGTAGAGTTTGGATCAAGTTCAAGAGACTAGTTGGCTTTATTTGACAAGGGCTTCAATTATATTGAGTAGCCACCAACTTTACTCTTCCTATCTATGGTTTTCTTCTCACCTCTGTGACTTGAGTTATCTTGTATTCTCAATGCCTTGTCAGTTGTTCTTTCATAAAACGGAGACTCTCAGCAGATTCTCAGATAGTTAAAATTCCATAATGCTATTCTGTGATGATTCTGTGCTGATTTCCTTATTTATTGTAGCGAATTTGGATGCATATCTTCTATCTCAGCATTTTGTAGCTCATTTAATGACAACTATAATAATAAACTACATTTTACCATCATTCTACTTTGACTTAAGAAGTGTAACATTCTGCCTTTTCATCACAGCTGCATGCACCAACAATGCACCCATAAAAAAGAGCATGAGCATGAGATAACTGATCTGCCAGCATGCCAGTGTACATCTTCCCTAAGAGAGTCTTTCCCTCTAATAGACTTCCAGGTGAACATATGAAAGAAGTGAAGGAAAAGAAAAACTTAAGGATATAATTAAATTAAATTTTGCATAGCTTTAATCTATAACTCATCTGATTTTAAAACAATTTGTTAAGGTATGCAAAGTTAAAAGAATGAATTTATTCTATCGATAAGTTTATGTCCAAGGGTTTTGGGTTCAGGAGATAGTAGCATAATCAGATACTTTCTGGGATAGTTTTTCAAGGTCATATTCAATGTTAGAGTCTAAAAATCTAGCTAGACAGATTGAATCCACTTTTTCCGGCTGCTATAGACAGCCACAAAATATACGTATGGAGCAAGAATGGTTCTTGTGTCTATTGCCACATTACCATTACACTCCCCAAAAGCTCCCCCCCCCTTTTCTTATTTTTTTAGAAGGTTATTCTATCCCTTTAGGGTCTCCTCTTCCAGCATCTACTTTTGTGAGAAATAACATCTGCAGTGATTCCATGATGAATTCCTGTGTCTGTCTATAATATGATGTAAATAGTAATTCTTTTCACTAACAAAGTGTTTTTGTTAACTAGAGTTTCCACAAATTGCCATACAGTAGGTGGCTTAAACAACAGACATTTATTTCTCACTATTTTGAAAGCTGGGAAGCCCAAGATTGAGGCATAAGCAGATGCAGTGTCTTGTGAGGGCCCTCTTCCAGATTTATAGACAGCCACCTTCTTGCTGTATTCTCACATGGTGGAGAGAAAGAACTCTAGTCTCTTCATCTTTTTGTAAGGACACTAATCTCCTTACGGAGGCTCTACCCTCATGACCTCATCTAAACTTAGTTGCCTCCCACAGACTCAATCTCAAAATTCTATCACATTGGGTATTAGGATTTCAACATATGGATTTTGGGGACACAAATATTCAGTCTATAGCACAAAGTAAAGTGCATTAACAAAACACGTTTAACCTTTGTAGGGTACCCTGCTACATTTAATGCTGCCATTTATTCACATTGAATGTGTCTAATTAAGTGGATGTAAAGAGATAACAGACAGATTGAGTTAAGGAGATCAGTGCTCTCCAGTTAAGTTAAATTCTGGTTTCATCTTTGGGTTTTACTGGGCTGCTCCTCCTTTGTTATCAGTTATATTTTTGTGGTAGAGTCACCACAGAGATCCTCAATCATCAATAAAAGAGAGGTACTTTTCAATGCCTAAGGGCTTTGAGACCAAAGAACTTTGTTTTGGTGGGAAGCATGTCTGGGAGGACCTGAGAGGAATGTGGCAGTGAAGGGCAAACACTGATTTGGGGCGTAGCCGGGGAAAAGGGAAGGAGCAGAGATGCAGGTGTTCTGGAGCATGGGAGGAAGCCAGAGGCCACTACTCCTTCCAGAACTGGGTATTAGCAGGGAAGAAAGAAAGCAGGAAGGAGTGGTGATGGCTGACTCAGCAATAAATGAGATTACTCTAGGCATCTTGATCTCCCTGGTATCTTTCTTCCTCCCTCCCTTCCAGTCATTCTTCATAGGCCTTACTTCCAGTATTTATTGAGCAATGCCTTGATTGCAGACTTTGGACTAAGTCACAGGATAACACTGACCTTGAGGGACAAATCGATATCTATGACAAAAATTGTGAGTGCTTGAGAGGAATGTAGAAGAGAGCACACCTTTGCATTAGGGACCAGTGAAACTTTCTTAGATGGAGGGGGGGGAGAACATGGTGATTTTAAGTGGTTTGCAAGGGAGTCAGTGTGACTAGAATCCAAAGTACTCAGCTGTATGTGCCTGGGGAGCAGTGCTACCAAGGGGTAAGTTATAAGGCATGGTTTAGAGAAACAAAGTTTGAAAAATAATCAGGAACTGCTGATAAAAGTCTTTAAAAATATAATAATTTGGACATTATCTTGAGGGCAGTAGGGACCTGTTGAAGGATTTCAATCAAGAAGTGACATGATTAGATTTTGTTTTTCAAAAGATCACTTTAGCTGCCACGCAGAGAAAGGATCAAGAGGGAATGAAATTTATCTATTATTCATTAAGGTATTGAAATTGATTGGAAAGCATTTTCACTGACAAGACATCTCTTCATTTACTCAAATAATTTAAAAGAGAGATTTATGCTCTTGTTTTCTGACTTCCAAAAGCCATATTTAAAACAAACAAAAATGGAAGTAAGAGCAACCATGTTTGTACAAGCAGGGTGCTTACTTTTAAGATTTGAGAATTATTTTTCTAACCATTTATTTATCCCATAAATCTCCAGGCACACACACATACCTTCTATCACGAAAACAACATTATCATTCCATCTGGATTTGTTCTGGGAAAAAAAAAAAAGAAAAAAAGAAAAGAAAAAAAGCCACAACCCCCCCCCCAAAAAAAAACACTGTGAAGAACAACTTACATTGTCCTTCCCTCATTGTTATCTAAAATAAAAATGGATCCTTATGAAGATTTGTTATAGTTATTTGCCAAGGCTTGACCAAGACCTCTCATTTTAAAGTCATCCTTACTTGATCAAGACCACATTTCAGCCTGTGTGATACTGAACTCTAAACCACAGCTTAGAGGCCCCTGACTGATCATAGTGATCTGGTTTCCATCACAGGGCTGTTATTTCCTGCTCCTGGTATTTATGAATAGTAGGGTGAGAAGAGCAACCACAAGAGACTGACATTATGAGTTTGCAGGTTGGAACTTTTCTCTTCCCAAGACCAGTCACAGAGTTGGCATTTGGCTCTGCTTCCTCAGGAGAATTGTTCACAGCACAGAATTATAACACAATTTAACACAGCTGGCACTCTGGACTCCAGAGAAAACAGAAAAAGATTGGAGAGGATAAATGGCAGGTAGGATGAACATAGGCTAAGAAAGGGGCTTGGAGACTAGACAATCTCATTATAAGTTTAGGGATATTTTAAGTATCTGGAGGTTTCTTTTTACACTCAGCCAATTTCTGTTAAAAATTGCAAAGTAGTATTTGACTGTTAGTCTTCCTGTGACCACATTCAGTAAACTTTTCTAATTTATTACCTCTTTTCATCTTTATGCTGTGTGGTTTTTTTGTGTGTGAGATTCCTAGTATATGATTGCCATTTGACAGCTGAGGAAACCGAGGTGCAAAAGTATTAAGTAGCTTATCAAAGGTCATGCAATTAATAACAGAATAAGGATAACTTCCTAATCCTAACCTCTTTCCACTCAGTGGTGATGAAAACATATTTGATATAATCATTTAAGTTATGCAAAGAATTAAAAACAGAGATACAGAGATCCAAGGTTAATAATATCTGTGGTTGGATTTTGGGGGATAACCCCTCAACCACCTTTTTGAAGATTGAGCAAATACTAGCAAAGATGAAAAAAATTAGAATAAGAAAAGATTCAATTTATGAAATGTCTTATCAGCATTCTGTCTTGAAGGTTTTGCTTTTTCTCTCTTTCCCTGCCTACATACAAGTTCCCTATGCTTTTACTATTTATTTATTTGTTTTAGCAAGTGGAGGAAGAAGATTGAAAGGAATGGACAGAGAAATCTCAAAAACTCATTTATTTAACTTAAATATGAGGGTGTCAAATAAGTTCACAGCGTTGTGGTAGACTATGACGAAGGGGAACAGAGTTAAGTTTAACAGAACCATTGCCCTGATGAATTTCATGGAGTTCCCATAGTGTAAAATGTAAAGAGCACTTCTGGAAAGATCCAAGAAAAAAGAAAAAATAAAGCCATCAGACAAAACTCCCACATTAGAGAAGCTTTGCCATTTAACTGTGGAAACAACTATCCATACTTGAAATAGCTATGTAACAGCACAAGGTAATGTGTGATAGGTGTAAAAGTGTATGAGTTTTGGTTACACTTATTTTTGCTGAAAGTATTAAAAAATAACTCTTCAAACTATGAAGCAAAAGAGAAATTAGAAGGATACCAGAGTATCCTTGCCCAGGGCAGGATATGCAGCTGAACGTCACAAGAGACTGAAAAACTATTAGAAAACTGGTCAGGAACTGCCTTTAAATCTTATCTCTGTTGTCCTCTGTACACCCACTTTCTTCTTTCCTTCTTTTTCTGTAGATCAGGATTTTGCTGCTTCATTTTACATTTGGCTAAAAATAGCTCTCCTGTGATTCTCAGCTTTATATGTTTTAAAGTCAAGTAATCAGCCAGAGTGATTAGCTATTTCTGAGTCTCAATTCTTGTTATCAGGAAAGAGATCCTGATTCATCATGGAACAAGTCACCACTACTGAATTCAGTATTCTGTGGCTGAGTTGGAGAACCATAAACATCAAGAGGAAGAGGACAGTTCTAAGAAATAATAAAAAAAAAAAAAAAAAACCTCACATTCTAACAGGATATCTTTAAACTTTGTTTATCAGAGAAACTAGTAAACTAAAGAAATTCAGGGAAAAAAAGTTTTAAACCAAGATAAGTTGATGGAAATGCTGGGAAACTGGTAGAACATGAGCAAGCAATAGATGAAAGGCATTCGGGCAAGTGATGATTATGGATAAATGGCACAAAGGTGATGATGGGTCAGGTATGCTTGAGGAGCAATGGGCAGATGGATCTTCTTGCAGGTCATGTGGTAGAGGTTTTGGAAAATAATCAAATACTCTTTATGTGGGACAATATCAGGGAGGATTTCTGGTTTCTGCTTTAAGTTACAGATGTAGCTTTAGAAGTTGTCAGCATTAGAGAGCTAAATTCTCTCAACTCCTGAGAAGAGATGAACTTATCCAGGGATATATTTTTAAAGTGAGTAGGGAAGAAGATTAAATGATGAAACTCTGAGGATCATCAACACATAAGTTATAGAAAAAGGA
>CAUYRT010063574.1:0-15048 GCA_963574885.1 Lepilemur ruficaudatus | reverse complement strand
AGATTCACACAGGTGTTTATAATCACAGGTCTCAATTACTAGTTGTCAGGGTTACACATTTGCTAGGGGAACAGGATAACACAAGTAGTGGGCTAGGGTCAAAAGTCCTCCAAGGGGCTACTAACAAGTCTTTATCTAGGTGAACAAACAGGTACAAAGTCTTTCAGGGGCTAGCTTCTAAGTTCTGAGAGGTAGTCATCAATTAACGGAAGTATAATAAAAGAGGTATAGTGACTCTATATTTCTTTGATGTAGTTATTGTGGACTTAGACAGTCGGGAGTGAACAGGAAGCCTGAATTTCTACAAACAGGTTGTTTATGATAGAGAGGCATGTCTCAGAGCAAAGTACACTCATTGTCTCCGGCTCCCATCTTGCGGACTAGATATTTACCATACTTTCCCTTTGAAGGCACAGAAAAGCCCGCAGTGAGATAACCAGGGAGTCCCTTGGATTGCTTCCCTACCGGAGATTTGAGAGCTCTCCCATGATAACAGCTTCTGATAAGTGAACCATTGAGTTCACACATTCTTTCAGGGCAAAACCCTGCAAACTCCTGTTTCTGTCTTTAATATAGCAATATTGGGCAATACAATAAAATAATGATCTTATGAGCCAAATTTCATTAATTCCTCAATCATATTTCCCAACATTTTTTGATATATCTCATGCTCATAATTTGAAGTTGACAATTTGTCTTCTGTGAAATTAGGTTATTTTGCATGTTTTCTTCCTTAAGAGTAATTGTGTTATATCACTGTGGTGACTGTGCAATTTCCACAGAGAGTATGGTACCTATATGGCACAATTTAGTCTGTGCAAAATTTATTAGCATTATAATGGAAAAATCACATGTTAATAAAGTAAATAGCATTTAGTTATAGGGTCACAAAATGCAGTATCTTGGTCTGCCCAAGAGGACGAAGCATGGTAGAGTTTGGGAAGGCATTGTACTAATTATATGGGTGGAAAGGGTTCAGTTCTGTAAGCTGAAGAATATTTTTTTCCTACCTTCTATTTTGTTACTTTTTTCTCTTACGTGAATGTGAGCTATGTTAACCTATTCCCTTTATTTGTTGGCATCATTATGGAGAGCCAACTATGAAATGAGACGCTGAAGAGTTCACTCTTTAGAGTGGCTTTTACAAAAAGGCGTGGGTTTCTAAGCCTGCTGATGCAGTAGTCCTTTCTGACTGTTTTGCTGTTATTAAAGGTAGGTGAGTTTACCCAAAACTTGGTGCAATATGGAATTGAACCAGTGTCTTAACTGATTTCATAGGACAGGTGAAACTGAGAAGAGAGGTTATATTATCCAGGTTAGACTGTGACCAAGTGCTCACAATTGTTGCTTGCTTAACCATTGACTTAACCAAACTTTAGTCAGGCTTCTCTCCTCCACACAGGCCCCTGAATTTTCATTTTCCCTGCTTAAGCAAGCACTAAGATACAGACATCCTGCTTTATGGCTCACTCCAATAATGGGCTGATTGGAGAAAATTTTTTCGGCCAAGTATCCAGATTTTGCCACTTTCTCACCCCTGCAACTTGCTTCCCTTCCCCACAAAGTTCCTGCTAGCCCTTTACCCCTCCCTATGGGAGAAAAGTCTTTTGCAGTTTGATTTTGAGGTACTTGCGTATACTGGGGTCAGAGTGCTCTCTCTATAGCAATAGTCTTTTTTTTTAAATTTCAGCATATTATGGGGGTACAAATGTTTAGGTTAAGTGTGTTGCCTTTCCCCCCCACCCCAGTGTCAGAGCTTCAAGCGTGTCCATCCCCCAGATGGTGCACACTGCACTCATTATGTATGTATATACCCATCCCATCCTTCCCCCTCCCATCTGCCTGACACCCGATAAATGTTATTCCTATATGTCCACTTAGGTGTTGATCAGTTAACACCGATTTGCTGGTGAGTACATGTGGTGCTTGTTTATCCATTCTTGGGATACTTCACTTAGTAGAATGGGTTTCAGCTCTATCCAGGAAAATACAAGAGGTGCTATATCACCATTGTTTTTGAATACAGTCTCTCCTTTACTTAAATCCAGATTTGTTGTTTGACAGCTGTTACAAACAACCCCTAAATCTCAATGGCTTAATACAGAAAGGTTATTTTTTCTCACACACCATAGACTAATGATCTATTTCATGTAGTCGTTTGAGGACATAGGTGCTGTCAATCTATTTGTTTCAATGTTTTTTTGGGATTTGAATTCCTTCAATGGATTATTTGTATCTGGCCAGGAGATAAGGAAAGAGAGTATGGAGGATTACAAAAGAAGTTTTATTGGTCAGGCCTACAAGTGACACGTTTCATTTTCACACACATTCAATTGGCCACAACTTAACCTCCTAACTGAAAAAGCCCCAAGAAAAGTTGTCCAGAAGCAGTTTTAGATAGAAGAGGAGACCATGGTTATTACTGAGGACTAGCATTCTCTGTCGTATTTTATATCTCTTTCAAAACTAAAGATGCCTTTAATAGTCCAGAATGATAAGTGAAATCCAAAAATAAATAATAATGGAAGATAAAATATAATATATTATCATTCTAAAATTTAGCTACACAGTGTCATATCAAAAGACAGTTACAATAAAGAGGACTTTAGTACAATCACAGGATGAAATGACTAGACCAATAGCTTGTACCATGGGTATGATGTCAACATATGCTTAAGAGAAAGAATAATGATTCAAATACTATTGCACTTCCATTTACCCAAACAAAGTAAAAATATTCTAGGAGTGACAGGGGAATAACAAGTTTCTTTTAGTACCCATCAGAGGAAACTAATTTTGGTGTTTTAGCAAAATGTCAAGTACACTGAAAGGTAATGTTGTGTCTCACAGTTTTGAAGAAAGATTTTAATAGCCAAGACTCAGGAAAGGCTGAGATCATGGTGAATGTAAGACTTTAGCAGCAGAAAATTGTTGATTTTCTCTCTAACATTCCGACATTGACATGATTTGGCTCTGAAGACTCCCAGTCTCTGTTCCAGTGTTTTTAAATATCTTGAAGAGAGAATTTAATTTGGTCTATGGATCAGTCAGCTATGGTTACTGAGTCAGAATGCATTTAATTATTAGCACTGGGTTTTTTTCTGTATTGAGGTTGTTCCCAAGGAAGGCAGAATTATTATGAATCTGATAGTTACCCCAAGAAGAATTTACTTTAAGTTGAAAGTAAAAGACAAAGATTTAAGTGGCATCCAAGAAAAATGAGAGATGATAAGAAGTAATTTCAATCACTCTCACTGGGTCTCCAATTTTTAAAATGCACTATGCTAAGAGTAAGTGATACAAAGAAAAGTTAAACATACAAAGCCCAATAAGCCCTTCTGCTGTTCCTTGCCACAAGGGCTCAGGCTATATTTCCATATTTCTGTGCAACATCCAGAAGGCAGAGTTCCACAGTGTCTGCTTTTAATAATCAACAAATTTAGGCACACCAGTATCTGTAGTTCAGGTAGAGAAAGGTGTGTTTTATGAAAGATGTGGTGACTCATACAAAAGAGAAAGGGAACTAAAAGCTCATTAAGTAAGTAATACTGTAGCATCTTGACAGGTAGTGTACAGAAACTCCTGGATGTTTATTGTAATTCATTTTTGTCTTCCTTCTAGACACATAGCTAAATGACATTTCTCAGCATCCCTTGCAGTTTCATATGGCCATTTAATAGGGTTAGAGCTAATAGAACATGAGAGAAAATATCCTGGGCCATTAACATTTTTATATGAGCTCCTTATTAATTTTCTCATTTAACAAACTCTTATGGCAACCACCCAGATTCAACTGGAAGCCATATGTTGAATTACGGTAGAGCTGCTATCACCCTGGGTCCTTGAATGACTATGGAGCAGAGTTCTCCAACAATCCAGAGCCACCCTGAATTGTTGAATACATGGGAAATAAGCTTTTAATATGTTATGGGTTTTTATATGCTTCGGTCTATGTTTTATGTTATATGCTTTGGTCTATGTTTGGTCTATGTTTTGGTCTATGCTTTAGCATATGTTAACATATACTACCTTACCCTAATATAGAAATTAATACCAGAAGAAAGGAATTATTTTAGCAAAAATCTAAAGTATAAGACATTTGGCTTATGGGTGGGAAAAGATATCAGGGACTAGGAAAATAGACTGCCAGATTATATATAGTCAAAACATTTGGAAAAACTATCTTTCAGTATTTTTAAGTTAAAACAAAGGTATATGAGCCTATAGCTCTAGGTGAAGTGATTATTAAGAGACAAAACATCAGTGCCAGTGTGTCAACTGTGAGTTGACAATTACTTACTACCTTTAGCAAGAAGGATTCCAGGTACTGAAAGATTTTGCAGAACAGAGCTGTGAGCCAATCTGGTTCACTCAGGCCAGCGCTGATATGCAACATGGAAAAACTTGTCCTTTCATGTAAACTGCTGTATTTTGGAGTCTGTTAGATACATTAGCATAGTCTTTACTTTAATCAGGGGTTGTGGTGGAGAGCATGAACAAAAGCACAGAAGTAACTTAGGTATACCCCCAAAATGTCAAGGTATTCTGTTTATGTAAACTACAGGTTGGAAAACTATGGCTCCCGGGCCAAATCAAGCCTGCTTTTTTTCTTAAATAAAGTTTTATTGGAATCTTCCATAGGTATTCATTACTTTATTGCCTTTTAAAACAGATATTGTCTATTTTATTATTTATAACACATTGAGTAGTTTCAGCAGAGTCTATATAGCCTGCAAAGCCAAACATATTTACTATCTTGTCCTTTACCAAAAATTATTTGCTGACCCCCATTCTAGACTGTGTATTATAAACATGGAAGGGAAAGAGAGATAATGCCTAAGAATATTTGCTAAACTCAGAGTTGAAGGCTCTAAAGGTCAGATTGAATAGGGCAATAGGGAATTATTACAAGTATTTAGAAAGGTGAGTAGTATTCTTAAATATTCCCAGAAATCACATTGCAATATGACATTGACAAACTAGAGTGGTCAAGGTCAATAAGGATGGTAGTTAAGGGTATAAAAGTAGGTCACAAGTGAAAATGGTCAGATAATCTATAAATATTTAGTCTATAAAAGAGAAGATTTAAGGCATACAATATGAAGATATTAAAATATTTAAAAACTTGACTGGTGTGAAAAATATCCAATTTATTTGCAAATATTCAATTCATCACAAGGAAGTTCTCCTCTAAAACAGACACTTGAGTGGAGCTAAATTGAGGCTCTTTAAATGGTCAAATCTGATAAGTAGAAATATACTCTAAAAATGTCCAACACAAAACCATGTCATATATTTTTATGCTGAAACTCCGTGTTATATTTTTTCTTTAATCCACTGGGGTCTTACTTTCATCATCACGGCCACTCCACTGAATTTGCTTCAGCCAACGTCACTAATAGCATCTATGTTAAAACAAAAAAATTCAATGAATAATTTTCAGGCATTTATACTATTCATAACCTACTTTAAAAAGTCTTCCTGTTATTTGATTTTTGTAACACTAACCTTGCTCATTTTTTTTAATCTCAGGATATTATGAGGGTACAGACATTTTGGTTACATTTTACATCTTTGCCTCACCCAAGCGTGGATTAGAGGCATGCCCTTACCCTCTACAATGCTCACAGTGTCCTTTAGTTGTGAGTTTACCCCCATCCTCCTAATTCCTGGAGAATATTACTACCATGTAAGCACCATAGTGTTAATCAGTCAGTACCAATTTGATGGCAAGTACAAGTGGAGACTATTCTTCCAATCTTGTGATACCTCACTTCAGATAATGGGCTCAAGTTCTATCCAGGAAAATGTAAGAGGTGCTAGATCACTGTCATTTCTTATAATTAATATCCCATTGTATACATATACCAAATTTTAATAATCCATGCATGAATTGATGGGCACTTGGGTTGTTTCCACATCCTTGCAATAGAGAATTGTGCTGCCATAAACATTTGGGTGCAGATGTTTTTATTATAGAGTATCTTTTTCTCTTTTGGGTAGATGCCTAGTAGTGCTATTGTTGGATCAAATGGTATTTCTATTTTTAGCTCTTTGAGGTATCTCCAAATTCTTTTCCACAGAGGTTGCACTAATTTGCACTGCCACTAGCACTGGAAGAGTGTTCCTGTCTGTCCACATCCTCATCAGCATTTGTCATTTTGGGATTTTTTTATACAGGCCAATCTCACTGGGGTTAGGTGATATCTCATTGTGGTTTTTATTTGCATTTCCTTAATGATTAGAGATGTTGAGCATTTTTTATATGTTTGCTAGCAATTATTCTGTCTTCTTTTGAAAAGTTTCTGTTCATTTCCTTTGCCCATTTATTGGTGGGGTTGTTTGATTTTTTTCTTGTTGATTTTTTTAAAGTTCTAGATAGATTCTTGTTATCAGCCCTTTATCGGAAGTGTAGAGAGCAAATGTTTTCTCCCATTCTGTACGCTGTCTATTCGCTCTAATGATATTTTCCTTGGCTGTGCAAAAGCTTTTTAATTTGATCAGAGCCCATGTATTTATTTTTGTTGCTGCGGTGATTGCTTTGGGGGTCTTCTTCAAAAATCCTTTGCCTAGACCAATGTCTGAAGGGGTCTTCCCAACATCTTGTTCTAGAATTCTTAAGGTTTCATGCCTTAGGTTTAATTCTGTTATCCATTGAATGGATTTTTGTGAGAGGTGAGAGGTGGGGATCCAGTTTCATTCTTCTGCATGTAGCTATCCAGTTTTCTCAGCACCATTTATTGAAAAGAGATTATTTTTTTCCAGTGTATATTTTTATCTGGTTTAACAAAGATTACATTACCATATGCAGATGGCTTCATGTATGGATTCTCAGTCCTGTTCCATAGGCCTATGTCTCTGTTTTTGTGCCAGTAAAATACTGTTTTAGTTACCATAGCCTTGTAGTACAGCTTGAAGTCTAATAGACTGATACCTCCCAGTTTGTTCTTTTTACTTAAGATTGCTTTGGCTATATGAGGTCTTCTGTGTTTTTTTTTTTTTCTTTTCTGGATATTTCATGTTAACGTCCTTGAAAGCATCCTAGTTTGTGGGCCTTCCATTACATTAGTGTTGTTCAAACTTCTGCGTTAGATCCTCTGTTCATTCTATCTCATCTCATTGGTTACTGAAGCATATTCTAGCAAGTAGAATGCAAAGCCATATTGCATCATGTTTTAAAAGTCTTTTTAATAATTCATGAGTTTAAAAGGTTTAAAATTAAGTTTTAAGAGGATTTTATCTCTCTCAATGATTTTAAATTTATTCTTTTACAATTGAGTGCCCAATTGATTCTGTCCTTTTTTGCTGAAGATCTAATAGTGGGGGAAAAAAAGGTACATGAGTTTCTGGCTTTTATAGAATTTTAATTCCATTTGGAGGAAAAGAACAGATGTAAACAAAAATAAGGATAAACAGAAAAATTTCATGAAGGGCTAAGTGAAGAAAATAGGCCATGGTAATTAAAAGGGGGTAGCTAGGAAAATGACTAATTTAGATAGGGTGATCAGGTGTGATTTCTCTGAGACCTGAATAATGAGAACCTGAGACTTTGACCTGAGATCTGAGTAATGAAAGAAAGCTAGTCAGGTTGAGAACTGCGTGAATAGAATTGCAAGGTGATTGGATAGTGAGTCCAAAGACCTGAAGATAGGAGTAAGATTGAAATGTTGGTGAAACAGACAGAAAGATCAGAGTGTAGTTCACAGTGGGGAAAAATAATAGTTGCTGAGGATAGAAAAATTATGTGAAGTAAAAGATTATGTTGAGTCTTGTAGGCCAGAATGTGAAGTTTGATATATCTGTAAATGCAATGGAAAGAGTCATTGGGAAAGCTTTTAGCATGGTGGTGATATGATATCACATTATCTGATTTTTTTTCTATTTGTCAGAAAATACAAATGATTCAACTCTTTTTGACTTTGTTGCAATTAAACTTAGATCTACAAGAAATGCTTGAGCACAGGATATCTGGATTAGTTTTTGACTTGATGCATATTTATTATCTCATTCTTATTTATTTCTGCAATAATGATTTTTGTTTACATGTAGCTTTTGTTGTAAAGTGCCTCAAAGTATTTTTAATAACCAATAATGTGACTCATATAATACATTCTTACTGGACATAAGAGCACTGAATTTGGATTAGGTAATCTCCATGCTATGCTTAAGTTTCCAACATTTAATTTTTCATATAAATTTAAGATAATCTTTCAAACTCGTTGGGCTTTAAACCCCACATCTAAAAATGAGAAAATTAACAATTATTATTTCTTCCTCTCTCAGGAATAATGTGTGGAGAAAATAAATATATATGTATGGGGGCAAATATTTATAATTTATAAAATTATAAATATTCTAGTACCTATTTCTTGAGATACTTTTATGGGGAAAAACTTAGATATTAAGGTTTTGAGATTCAAGATGTACTTTTAGAATAATGATCTGGATATGTTTTTGTTAAAAATATGCTACCAAACATTTTCAATCCATGCATATTTCATATAGAGAAGAAAATACTGGATGTGTTCTCAAATACATGAATCTTCCTAAGATTTTTTTTTAATTAGGTGGCTGAATTGCCTGACAAACATATGAAATTTGAATCTTGAAAAGTTCAAGTTCAATGATAAAATTAGCAGCAAAGTTTCAACAAGTTCTCTGTATGCATCCTCATCAGAATTACTGCTAACAGCCATGTGCAATTTTAATGAATTATTCAGTTTGATATCAATCTTGTCTGTTGCCACAGACTTTTGAAACAAAGAATGCTTTGCAACTCTTAAGAATATACCTTTAGGCAACAATGGAAAAATTACAAGATATCTACAGTCTTCCTGCTTTTAAAAATAATTTAAAATTTATTTAAATTGCATAAGAAGCTTTCAATTCCTATAACTTTTTCATGATTTATCTTACTTTCTATCAAGCTCTTATGCATGTTTTTCTCAGGCACACTGTCAACTCCATGCATACATTATTTTAACCCTAAATGGAATGATTTTCATAAATATTAACATTTCAAGAGTGGCCAAGTGTGAAGCCCTTAGAACCCAAGTGCTCTCGGAATCACATTTTGGAAACCCCTGAATTATAGAAAATGGCTATACACTGATCCCAGTCTTCAGACTGAAATGTGTGCATTGATTAATGTATTTCCCTTTAGTGTATGTCAAAATTTAAGTGGCTTTTCATGCTATTCGAGAATTTAAGAAATCTTATCATGACTCTTTATGCTTTATGTATTACTTTGGTGTTTCCACCTATAATTCCTTTCCCACCAATAACCATTTCTTGCCAATTTTAATACTACTTGTCATTGAAGGATGGGCCTTTTTTGCCAGTATTTTATATGTATCTGGAATAATTATAAGCAGTTTTTTCTCTGCCCTGACACAGGGCTTTGCCATATGGTTATTTATTATATGTCATCTCCACAGCAGTCACTAGAAGTGGTTGGGGCCTGGGGAAACATAACCAGGGAGAGTTTCCCAACAAAATAATCCAAAGATGGAAGTCGCTCTGCAGGTATCATTTATGAGATCACTGGATAGCAACAGAAAAGACATTAAGGTACAGTATCCATGCCATCACTCTAAATGAGAGGTACATAGTGCAACCACATTATTGTCCTGCCCAAGAATTGGCTTATTTCAATTACTATAAACTCTTGAAGATATAAACTACATCATTTTTCTTCATATTTCAAGTTCGATGCATATTATGTGATAGAAATGAGGCCTTACTGCATGTATGTTGAAATGAATTGTAATGGAATTCTGAGACATTGTATACTATGTGTTTTCATGGTTTTCCTAACATCATTGCTTATCAATATTTTTTATAGAAAGAGAACAAAAAAGTTTTCTAGCTAGGTTGTAACCTTCTTAAGTGCATGAATCAAAGATTGATCTCCTTAGAAATCAGACTCCAAATGTATACTTGTATGCAATAAGTTTATTAGAGGATGCTCTCACACCTGTGAAAAAGTACAAGAAGTAGAATTGGTTGGAGGAAGAAGTTTAATTGCCATGAAGTTGCAACAAAAGCTTCAGCTCATCATAAAGGAATCTGAACAAATGAGCTGACCACCCATTTGCCTAAATTTAGGGCAAGATATCCACATATTTATACTCCATCAACAATTAGGTTTTGAGTGCAAGCTACCTCTAGGAAGAGGGTATGACCAATGAGCTTGGGCAAGGTAGTTCTCTTCAGAAGAGAAAAGTTTCCAGAGAGAGTCTCAGCAAAGGGATAATGGCTGCCAATTCTTCTAGCAGGTAGATCAATGAGGTTTTCAGTTCTGAAGTTGGGCTGGAACTCTGGGATAGATACCACAAAATTCATTACAACAGGGCTGAATGACTGATTCATCTCTGTAACTCTAAATAATTTGGTAAATTATTGGCACATTATTGGAACACAAATAGTCATAGAATGAGTAAATTAATATAATAGTGTGATGACAAAAATGAAACAAAATATATGAGCACATACTAAGCTGATGATAAATGATCATATTATATAACTAGAAGTTCTGTAAAAATCTGTACTAGAAAACAAACAAAAAAAGAAAATTGTTTTTTTAATGTTTTTCTAGAAGTTTATTGTAATGCAATTTTTTCTCTTTTTTATTTCAGCATATTATGGGGGTACAAATGTTAAGGTTATGTATATTGTCTTCCCCCCATTCCCCTCAAGTCAGAGCTTCGGGCGTGACCATCCCCCAGACAGTGCACATCACACTCATTATGTATGTATATACCCATCCCCTCGTCCCCCCTCCCATTTACCTGACACCCGATAAATGTTATTCCTCTATATCCATTTAGGTGTTGATCAGTGAAACCAATTTGCTGGTGAGTACACATGGTGCTTTTTTATCCATTCTTGGGATACTTCACTTAGTAGAATAGGTTTCAGCTCTATCCAGGAAAATACAAGAGCGACTATATCACCATTGTTTCTTATAGCTGAATAGTACTCCATGGAATACATATACCATATTTTATTAATCCACTCAAGAATTGATGGGCACTTGGGTTATTTCCACATCTTTGCAACTGTAAATTGTGCTGCCATAAACATTTCAGTACAGGTGTGTTTTTTATAGAGTGACTTTTATTCTTTTGGGTAGATGCCCAGTAATGGGATTGCTGGATCAAATGGTAGCTCTACTTGTATCACTTTGAGGTATCGCCATATTGCTTTCCACAGAAGTTGCACTAGTTTGCAGTCCCACCAGCAGTGTATGAGTGTTCCTGTCTTTCCGAATGTACACCAACATTTATTGTTTGGATACTTTTTTTTTCTTTATTGAAGTATACTTTACATATCATGCCTTTACTCCATTTTAAGTGTACAATTAAATGATTTCCAGTGAATTTACCGAGATGTATAGTTAATCACATAAATCAGTTTTAGAGGAATTCCTTCCCCCAATTGAGACCCCTAATTGAACTTCCAAACTACTTTTCAAACCTGTGCCACCAATCCACAGTGCCCACCACGTCTCTCAGACGTGAGTTTACCTCCCAACTCCCAAATCCCTAATGAACACTCCCACCATTTGAGCACCATAGTGTCAATCAATCAATACCAATATGATGACGAGTACAAGTGGGGCACATTCTTCGGGTCTTGTGTCACCTCACTTTGAATAATGAGCTTAAGCTTAATCCAGGATAATATAAGCAGTACTAGCTCAATGTTGTTTCATAAAATTGAGTAATATAACATTACAGATACCAAATTTTCATAATCCATTCATGAATTGATGGGCACTTGGGTGGTTTCCACGACCTAGCAATAGTGAATTGTGCTGCCATAAACATTCGGGTGCAGATGTCTTTATTTTAGAATGTCTTATGCTCTTTTGGGTAGATGCCCAATAATGCTATTGCTGTATCCAATGGTATTTCTGGTTTTAGCTCTTTGAGGAATCTCCAAATTCTTTTCCACAAAGGTTGCACCAATTTGCAGTCACAGCAGCAGTGTAAGAGTGTCCCTGTCTCTCCACATGCTCGCCAGCATTTGTTGTTTTGGGATTTTTTGATAGAGGCCAATTTCACTGGGGTTAGGTGGTCTCTCATTGTGGTTTTGATTTGCATTTCTCTGATGATTAGAGATGCTGAACATTTTTTATGTGTTTTCTGGCCATTGTTCTGTCTTCTTTGGAAAAGTTTCTGTTCATCTCCTTTGCCCATTTATAAATGGGGTTGTTTGATTTACTCTTGTTAATTCTTTTGAGTTCTAGGTAGATTCTTGTTATCAGAAATTTGTCAGAGGTGTAGAGAGCAAATATTTTCTCCCATTCTGTATGGTGTCTATTTGCTCTAGTGATAGTTTCTTTGGCTGTGCAGAAGCTTTTTAATTTGATCAGATCCCATTTGTTTATTTCTGTTGCTGCATTAATTGCTTTGGGGGTCTTCAAGAATTCTTTGCCTAGGCCGATGTCTGAAAGTGACTTCCCAACCTCCTCTT
The DNA here is from genome assembly GCA_963574885.1 of Lepilemur ruficaudatus. NCBI lineage: Eukaryota > Metazoa > Chordata > Mammalia > Primates > Lepilemuridae > Lepilemur > Lepilemur ruficaudatus. The sequence continues at coordinate 2,568 of CAUYRT010063574.1, read as the reverse complement.
CTAGGACTCTTAAGGTTTCCTGCCTTAGGTTTAGGTCTGTTAATCAACTTGAATGTATTTTTGTGAGAGGTGAGAGGAAGGGATCCAGTTTCATTTTTGTGCATGTAGTTATACAGTTTTCCCATCACCATTTATTGAAAAGAGATTCTTTTCCCCAATGTATATTTTTGTCTGCCTTATCAAAGATTACGTTACCATATGTAGATGGTTTCATCTCTGGATTCTCAGTCCTGTTCCAAAGATCAATGCTTCTGTTCTTGTGCCAATCCCAAACTGATTTGATAATTATTGCTTTATATTACAACTTGGAGTCTGGAAGACTGATGGCTCCCAGTTTGTTCTTTTTGCTTAAGATTGCTTTTGCTGTATGAGGTCTTTTATGGTCCCATACAAAGTGAAGAATTATTTTTTCTAGTTCTGATAAGAATGAAGATGGTACTTTGATGGAGATTGCATTTATTCTGTAGATCACTTTAGGTAATATAGACATTTTAACAATATTGATTCTACCAATCCATGAACAAGGGAGATTTTTCCATCTTTTTACATCTACAATTTCTTTTTTTAGTGTTTTGTAATTCTCCTTGTATAAATCTTTTGTATCTTTTTTTAAATTTACTCCTAGATATTTAATTTTTTTGGAGGCTGTAGTAAAATGTATTGCCTTTTCAATTTGAGTTTTGTCTTGACTATTTTTGGCATATATGAATGCCTCTGATTTGTGTATGTTTGTTTTATAACCTGAGACTTTACCAAATTCATTGATCAAATCAAGGAGTCTCTTGGAAGAATCCATGGGGTTTTCTAGATATAATATCATATCATCAGCGAAGAGCGAGAGTTTGATCTCATCTGCACCTTCTTGGATACCCTTAATACCACCGTCTTGCTTAATTGCTATTGCTAGGACTTCAAGAACTATGTTGAATAGGAGAGGAGAAAGTGTGCATCCTTGTGTAGTTCCACTTTGAAGTGGGAATAATTTCAGTTTTTCCCCGTTTAGTATGATGTTGGCCGTAGGTTTGTCATAAATGGATTTGATAATTTTAAGGTATGATCCACTTATGCCTATTTTGTTAAGAGTCTTTATCATAAAGGTCTGTTGGACTTTGTCAAATGCTTTTTCTGCATCTATTGAGAGAATCATATGGTCTTTATTCTTGCTTTTATTTATGCTGCGAATTGCATTTATAGATTTGCGAATGTTGAACTAGCCTTGCATCCCTGGAATAAAGCCCACTTGTTCGTGATGGATTATTTTTTTGATGTGTTGCTGAATTCTATTAGCTAAAATTTTGTTGAGGATTTTTGCGTGTATGTTCATGAGGGATATTGGTCTGTAATTTTCTTTTTCTGTTGGGTCCTTTCCTGGTTTTGGAATTAAAGTGATGTTTGCTCCATAGAATGAATTCAGAAGGATTTCACCCTTCTCAATGTTGTGGAATAAATTCTGAAGAATACGTATGAGTTCTTCTTTTTATGTTTCGTAAAACTCTGATGTGAGGCCATCAGGTCCCGGGCTTTTCTGCTTTGGGAGGTTCTTAATTATTCATCCAATATCTGAGCTTGAGATTGGTCTGTTTAGAAATTCTGTTATCTCCTGGGTGAACTTAGGAAGGTTGTATGTTTCCAGGAATCTGTCCGTTTCCTCCTCATTATATAGTTTTTGAGCATATAGTCTTTTATCGTAATCAAAGATAATGTTTTCTATTTCAATGGAGTCTGCTGCGACCTCCCCTTTTTTATTTCTAATTGAGTTTATTAGAGCCCTTTCCCTTTGAATTGTTGTCAGTCTAGCCAGAGGGCTATCGATTTTGTTTATCTTTTTGAAGAACCAGCTTCTGGATTTGTTGATCTTCTGTATATCTTTTGTTTTCAATTTCGTTTAGTTCTATTTTGATCTTTGTTATTTCTTTTCTTCTATTGGGATTGGGATTGGTTTCCTCTTCTTCTTCCATTTCCTTGAGTTTATTCATTAGGATGTCATTATCTAAGCTTTCTGTCTTTCAGATGTGAGCGTTTATTGCTATTAGTTTTCCTCTTATGTATGTTTTTCCTGTATCACACAGGTTTTGGTAACTTGTGCCTCCTTTATCATTTACTTCGAATAAACTCTTGAATTCCCTCTGAATTTCCTCCTTGACCCAAGAGTTTTTAAATAATAAATTGTTTAGTTTCCAAGACTTTGTGAATCGGTGAGGGTTTCTATAGGAATTGAACTCTAGTCTTATACCTCTATGGTCAGAGAAGACACATGGTATAATTTCTATTTTTTTTTTTTTGAGTTTGTTAAGTTCTGATTAGCTGACTAGTATGTAGTCAATTTTGGAAAAAGTTCCATGCGCTGATGAGTAGAATGTAAATTCAGCTTTATTTGGGTGTAATATTCTGTAGAGATCTGTCAAATGTTTTGGTTCAAGAGCTCTCTTTAAGTCCATTACTTCTTTGCTCATTTTCTGTTTGGAGAATCTATCCAGTTGATTCAGTGGAGTGTTGAAGTCTCCTGCTACTACGGCCGTATTGTTTAGCAGGTCGTTAAGATCTGACAAGGTTTGCTTTATGTAGTTA
>CAUYRT010063573.1:0-11251 GCA_963574885.1 Lepilemur ruficaudatus | reverse complement strand
GGGCGCGGTGGCTCACGCCTGTAATCCTAGCACTCTGGGAGGCTGAGGCGGGTGGATCGCTCAAGGTCAGGAGTTCGAAACCAGCCTGAGCAAGAGCGAGACCCCGTCTCTACTATAAATAGAAAGAAAGAAATTAATTGGCCAACTAAAGATATACATAGAAAAAGTAAGTCGGGCATGGTGGTGCATGCCTGTAGTCCCAGCTACTCAGGAGGCTGAGGCAGGAGGATGGCTTGAGCCCAGGAGTTTGAGGTTGCTATGAGCTAGGCTGATGCCACGACACTCTAGCCCAGGCAACAGAGCTAGACTCTGTCTCAAAAAAAAAAAAAAAAAAAAATAGAAACCAGGATCTGGGTGCTGTTTGTGTTCATCATTACTGGAGTGTCATTGCTTCTAGATCATCTCAGCAGATAGAGCAGGGAAATAGATGTACGTATGTACATACGCACATACCCATATGTGTGCACATATATACACACATACACTCACATATGTATTCAATACATATATACACTTACTCATATCTGTATCTATTTCTGTATCTAGCGCTCTCTCTCTTTTTCTCTCTCATTAGTTAAAACTCATGATTTCCCACTGATACCTCCAGTTCCGATCCAACACAGTGGTGTTCAATCTATTCTTCCCCCTTTCCATGATTGTAACTGCCTTCTCTAACAATGAAGAAAACTGAATCCTATTATTCACAATGTATTTACTTATTTGCTTAATCCTAGGATGCATAGAAGTAGTTTCAGAATTTTGAACTCATGCCTATACAACAAAAAAAGATTTCTGAGTTCAATATTTGTTTAGAGTTATTTTTCCCTTTAGCCTGAGGGCATGTGCTCCAAATTCTCCATGTTAACATTATTTGAATTAATGCCCCTTTCCGATGTGATTATGTTATTTATTTGAAAGATGCTTCAGTTTTGTTTTTGAGATAGCACCTTGCTCTGTGACCCAGGCTACAGTGCAGTGGCATTATCATAGCTCACCGCAACCTCAAACTCCTGGGCTCCAACTGATCCTCCTGCCTCAGCCTCCCGAGTAGCTGGGACTACAGGCGCTTGCCACGACATGCCAGGCTAAGTTTTCTATTGTTTGTAGAGATGGGGTCTTGCTCCTGCTCAGGATGGTCTCCAACTCCTGGCCTCAAGCAATCCTCTCTCCTCAGCCTCCCAGAGTGATAGGATTGTGAGTGGTGCGTGAGCCCCTCACCCCAGCCTCAGTTCAGTTGTTTCTGTTTGTATTCAATTTTAAGGTGCCCCTCAATTGTTATTTTGAGCCCCTAAATGGTGGCTTGTCATGCAGCAATGGATAACCCAGACACTATTGCATCACATCAGGAGGCCTATAATGTCAGATTTTAGTGATGTAAGTTGCATCATTTGGGTAAGTTCTTACCTGCCAGACCTCTCTATTATAATTAATAAGTAATCTGTGGAGTGTCTTATCCTATTTGTTAAAGTAATTCTTGCTATATCAACTTAAGAACAAGATAACTACCAGGATTGAGGGACCCTGCTTCAGATTTACATTTTTCTCTGTGGACATCTCTGCCTTGATGCCATAGGAACACAGAGAGAAGGCAGAGTACCTATTCACTATTACCCTGTGGGTGGGCTCCACAGCTGGCAGAGAAGGTGGAAATCCAGCTGTGATGGAAATGATTGATTCTATTTGTAGCTCAATAGAGTCTGTGCTTAAAACAGAGTGCTACAAACTTTGTGTAGGTTTGCCAACTTGTGATTCTGATCCCAAGTCATGAGATTTAGAGAAAGAAAAAGAGAAAAGATCAGTCTTTTTATTTTAAGTTTTACATACGGAGTTAGGACTGGGTGCCTGCTGAGACAGAAGTCTATTAAGGACACTGCTTCTCGGTTGAACAGTAATGCAATGATTTTCTGGTTAGGATGAACATCCTACTGTATAAAACTAGTTGGGTCTATGCTGCCTTCTTGGATCCATGTGTTTTAATTTCTGCTTTTAAATATATTATTTGATCACATTCAAGTGGTTAAATCACAATCCTTTTATATTCCAAACTTACAGATGTTCATGGCTATAATCTCAAGTGCCTCGAATGGCACATAGTAGGGCTGAGTGGGAATCCTCATTCTTTCAATAGCTCCTTACAGATTTATAGCATGCTCACTACCCTGTCATATGCCAGGAAATACCCCAGGCATTGAGCTACAGACGTTAATAAAATACAGCCCTGGGTCAAGGGCTCACAGGCTATCTCTAGGGAAAAAGAAAAACATATATAATTATAAAACTCTGTAAGATGTGGGGAGGAGGACAGGTTCTGATAGAAACATGCACTGGGTTTTTGCTGTTGTTGTATTTATAAGGCATTCTCAATTTATTCACAGTTTAGGCACAGGGAAGTATTATTCCCAGGAAAATGCAAAATAAATGCACAGCATCTCAGTAAGCAGCTGAAAGAACACAGAATAGTTATAGAAGAGACAGGCAGAAGATTGCACAGTCTTGTATACATATTTATTATCATCATCCTTGTTTAAAATACTTGAAGTAGCTGATAAGTACCTAGGATTATCAATGTTGCTACAGTGTTTCAGAGAGTGCACTAGGTTTTCCAGGAACAGAGAAGAGGAAATGAGAAAAGGCTTCCTGCAGTTAATCTGAGTTAAAATGATATAACAGTTTTATGAGATTTTTCTTAATATGACTGTAGTTTTTAAAATAAAGACAACTCCCCAAAATATTTTCAAATCATGCATAATCCCCCCCACAGGTAATGGTAAACATCTTTGTTTATATCCTTCCTATTTTTCCAGAATGCCTATATACTTATTTTTTTATTTTTTATTTTTTTTGAGACAGAGTCTCACTCTGTTGCCTGGGCTAGAGTGCCATGGTGTCAGCTTAGCTCACAGAAACCTCAAACTCCTGGGCTCAAGCGATCCTCCTGCCTCAGCCTCCTGAGTAGCTGGGACTACAGGCATGCGCCACCATGCCTGGCTAATTTTTTCTATATATTTTTAGTTGTCCAATTAATTTCTTTCTATCTTTAGTAGAGACGGGGTCCCGCTCTTGCTCAGGCTGGTCTCAAATTCCTGACCTTGAGTGATCCACCGGCCTCGGCCTCCCAAAGTGCTAGGATTACAGGTGTGAGCCACCCCGCCCGGCCCCAGAATGCCAGTATACTTAAAAGCATATGAAAACAGAACCAATCTGTATATTTTCTTTTGTGACCTGTTTTTCTCACTTAACAATATTTTGTGAATATTTGTATACATTATCAAACATTCTCCTACAATATCAAATTTAAGGGCAGCACTATATGGAAAGTGAGGACTGAACTCTGATCTTTTTCTTTGTCCCCCCAAAATTCCTATTTATTTAATTTTAATTTTATTTTATTTTAAGACACAGTCTCAGGCCAGGCGAAAAAAAGAGACTATATCTTTTTTTTTTTTTTTTTGAAACAAAGTCTCATTGTGTTGCCCTGGCTAGAGTGCCATGGCGTCAGCCTAGCTCATAGCAACCTCAAACTTCTGGGCTCAAGTAGTCCTCCTGCCTCAGCCTCCCAAGTAGCTGGGACTAAAGGCCGCACCACGAGGCCCAGCTAATTTTTTCTGTTTTTAGTAGAGACTGGGTCTCATTCTGACTCAGTCTGGACTTGAACTCCTGAGCTCCAGCAATCCTCCCGCCTTGGCCTTCCACAGTGCTAGGATTACAGGCATGAGCCACTGCACCGGCCCAGCAGAAAATTCCTTTCTAAGTAGGACCTGGTGAGTCATGCCTACAAATGATAAAATCTCAATAAACAGGTTTTTATGATGTGGTTTACTTCCCGACCTGATTCCGGTATAGCATCACATGAAGAGTAAAAGAGCCTTATCTTAACTCAAGCATTCCTTTCCTCCAATTCCTGCTCTTTTGGACAAAGCATAACTCTTTCAGCCAATTGTCAACTAAAGAATCCATAAATCCACCTGTGACTTGTAAGCCCCTGCTTTGAGATGGCCCACCTTTTCAAGCCAAACCAATGTATGCATTCCACGTATTGATTTATGACTTTACATGTAATCCCTGTCTCCCTGAAATGTATAAAACCAAACTGTAACCCAGCCACAGCGAGTCCACTTGCTCGAGGCTTCTTGGGCATGGCTCTGGGTCATGGTCCTCAAATTTGGCTCAGAATAAACCTCCTTAAATTATTTTACACAATCTGTCTTCTTTTCCATTGACAAAAGAAAGAATGCTGAAATAAGATTGCTGAGAATAAGATACAAACTTAGAGGCCAGGCGTGGTGGCTCATGCCAGTAATCCTAGCACTCTGGGAGGCTGAGGCGGGAGGATCGCTCAAGGTCAGGAGTTCAAAACCAGCCTGAGCATGAGCAAGACCCCCAATCTCTACTAAAAATAGAAAGAAATTAATTGGACAACTAAAAATATATAGAAAAAATTAGCTGGGCATGGTGGCATATGCCTGTAGTCCCAGCTACTTGGGAGGAGGCTGAAATAGGAGACTAGCTTGAGTCCAGGAGTTTGAGGTTACTGTGAGCTAGGCTGACGCCACGGCACTCTAGCCCGGGCAACAGAGTGAGACTCTGTCTCAAAGAAAAAAACGAAAACAAAACAGAAAACAAATTTAGATATAATTTTTTTGAGACAGAGTCTCACTCTGTTGCCCGGGCTAGAGTGCCGTGGCGTCAGCCTAGCTCACAGCAACCTCAGACTCCTGGGCTCAAGCTAGTCTCCTATTTCAGCCTCCTCCCAAGTAGCTGGGACTACAGGCATGCACCACTATTGCCCAGATTATTTTTCCTATTTTTAGTTGCCTGGCTAATTATATTTTCTATTTTTAGTAGAGACAGAGTCTTGCTCTTGCTCCAGCTTGTCTCAAACTCCTGAGCTCAAGTTATCCTCCCGCCTCAGTCTTCCAGAGTGCTAGGATTACAGCGTGAGCCACCAGCGCCTGGCACAAAGTTAAACATAAACGCAACTATTGGTGTTATCATTTTGACCAGGTAGAAACCATTTGCATTTCTACTAAAGCAAAAAATCACTCATAATCTTACCAATCTTTTCTACAAACTAACAGACAAATATGTAGCTTTACAGAATCTGGGCCCTAATCAGTAGTGATTAGTAAGTTAAACAAAGTTACATTTCTCTAGACCTTCACTGTATGGTAGCCACTAGCCACAAGGGTATTTGAAAGAGTACTTGAAAGGGTAGGACACTTGAAGAACTGAATTTTTCATTTTATTTTATTTTAATCAGTTTTAATTTTAACTTAGAAACTGAAGTAGTGTAAAATAGTTTTTACATTAAACTCAACGTCATTGTTGATGCGGGGCTACATTTCACTTTAACCATGACATCGTGTAAGATATTGCTGAATTGTACTGCGTGTGTCCAGTGCACGAGTCATTTTCAGTGTTCCACATAACACATTATTACTCTAGCCAGTGGCTGCAGATTGATTCAAGTCAAACGATTTTTTTCCCTATGCCATGCTATAACAATGAAATGTGTTCATTTGAACATTTTACACAGACAACACAAGTTACAGTGATACCTATATGAATCCCAATTGTTAACTAAATTGAAATACTTATGCTTTAAATTACAATATAATTTAACTCTTTTAAATAAAAAGTAAGTATTGTCAATGGAAATGAAGCCAAACTCTGTAAAATAATTTAAAGAGGTTTATTTTGAGCCAAATTTAAGGACCATGGCCAGGTTCGGTGTCTCACGCCTGTAATCCTGGCATTCTGGGAGGCCGAGGCGGGAGGATTCCTCAAGCTCAGGAGTTCGAGGCCAGCCTAAACAAGAGTGAGACCCCGTCTCTACTAAAAAATAGAAATTTGGCCGGGCAACTAAAAATATAGTAAAATAAAAATTAACCGGGCGTGGTGACACATGCCTGTCGTCCCAGCTACTTGGGAGGCTGAGGCAGGCTGATCACTTGAGCCCAGGAGTTTGAGGTTGCTGTGAGCTAGGCTGAAGCCATGGCACTCTAGCTGGGGCAACAGAGCGAGATTCTGTCTTAAAAAAAAAAAAAAAAATACAAATTTGAGGACCATGACCCAGAACCATGCTCAAGAAGCCTTGAGCAAGTGGTCTCGCTGTGGCTGGGTTACAGTTTGGTTTTATACATTTCAGGGGTTACAGGTAAAGTCATAAATCAATACAGGGAAGGCACACATTGGTTTGGCCTGAAAAGGTGGGACATCTCAAAGGGTGGGAGGAGGCTTGCAGGCATATAGGTGTGTTTAAAGACTGTTTGACTTGTAATTGGTTAAAGAAATGAAGCTTTGTCTAAAGGCTTAGAATGCTTTAAGATACGGAATACTGGATGGGTGGGTGAAAAAAAAAAAAAGATAAGCAAGTCTGTTAATCAGAGAGAAGCCACGGGGACACATACCTAGACTCAGTGATTTGTTATGTAAATTGAGGACCTGCAGGTGTGCTGTTAATGAGTTACAAAGGATGTCTCAGAGAAGGGAAGGAGGCCTGCTGAGGCCTGTCTGACCTCCCTTATCATGGCCAGCAAATCAGTTTTAGGGTATCCCCTTGGCCAAGAGGGGCTCCATTCAGTCAGCTGGTGGGGGGAAAGTTAAGATTTTATTTTAGTTCACAATATGGACTAATTTTTAAATGTAAAATGAAGGCAGAATTGGGTGAAAAGATAGATACTACTACTAGTACTAAACTATTATACCAGAACAGGAAAAAGCCAGAAAGTGGAAGAAGGTATGTTGCAAATTTCACGCAATTTGCTTAAGCAAAGCAAAACAAAAAGCTCTTTGTTGTGTAAAAATTGTTTCAAGATAACAAAGTGGACAATGTTAAGAGACACTGTCAGCAAATACAGAGTGAATTAAATGACAAAAGTCAAGAAAGAATCAATAAAGTTAATTGCCAGAAGTCAAAATTGAAAGTTCAATAAAAATTGTTTAAAAAATGATAACAGGCTCTGAGCTTGGAACTTTGGCCAACTTTGTATTGGCTTGGATTCTTGCACAAAAAAGGAAACCAGTTTTAGATGGCGATAGTAAAAAATAATTTCAGTTATGGAAATTTTGTTTAAAAATTATAAGGAAAAGACTAAAGATATTTTACAAAAAATGAAAAATCCTCAATTAAACCACAAAATAATTGCCTATAGAATATAAGACCAGTATCTAAGACTAATTAAAAATTTGAAAAATTGCAAGTACTTTTTTTTTTTTTTTGAGACAGAGTCTCACTGTGTTGCCCTGGCTAGAGTGCTGTGGCATCAGCCTAGCTCACAGCAGCCTCAAACTCCTGGGCTCAAGCGATCCTCCTGCCTCAGCCTCCCTAGTAGCTGGGACTACAGGCATGTGCCACCATGCCTAGCTAATTGTTTCTATATATTTTTAGTTGGGCAATTAATTTATATTTTTAGTAGAGATGGGATCTCGCACTTGCTCAGGCTGGTTTCGAACTCCTGACCTTGAGTGATCGACCGGCCTCGGCCTCGCAGAGTGCTAGGATTTTAGGTGTGAGCCAAGGTGCCTGGCCGCAAGTACTTTTCTTTAGCTTTAGATGACTCATGTGATATGTAACACTGCCTAATTAATGCTTTGAGTATGTTTTGACTCAAAAAGACTCGTATTTACAAAGAAATGCCAACTGATAGCCTTAAGAACTTATACATAGATATGTTTAAATCTTTTACATCTCTCAAAGAACTTCAGTTAGATGTGGAAAAAAAATCTCTAGCCATGTTAAGTCAAAATTCCAGATTAACTGGAAATTTAAAACAAGAGACTGATGTTTTTCTGGTGACTTCATATCACTGTGTGATACATTCTGAAAATATTTAGACTCGGTTCTCTGAAACAGACTCCATGAAAGGAGTCACAGATACTGTTGTTAAAATTGTTCAGCATATACATGCAGATGCTGTGACTCATCACCAGTATTTTATATCTAACTGCTTAGAGAAAAATATAAAAGACCATGCATTTAATCTTGTGTTCATCAACAGTGCTTGTTGGTCTAGCCCCAGAGAGTTTTACAAGGTTTTACTGTGCTGTTAACTCCAAGATTTTCTTGAAACAAAAGGAATGCTTGGCAAATATTCAGTAATCAAAGAAAAAAAATGGCAGTGTGATTTATGTGTTTTCTCACAGATATCACACTGCATAGGAAACTTCAAGAAAAGGGAAAGCTCATCTGTGACTCAGCTACACAGGTGTAAGGGTTTATGTTAAAACTGAAATTTCTGTATAATTCAAGTCAATAATGATTTTATACATTTTTCTAACATGAATCAAATATCCAGAAGATTTTAATGGACAGCATTATGTAAATGAGCCGCAAAAACTATAAGAAAAATTTGAAGCATGGTTGGACAGACATGGTTTTGAAAACTGTCATCCTTTTGTTTCAAAGTCAAATCAATTCTTCTAAAAAAACTCAGCAATTTTGTCAATGAAGATGCATATATTAAAGGAAAATGATTTTTGCAACTCAATTCAGTTACTGGAAAACTTTTAGGTACGTTAAAACAACTTGGGTATGTGAATCTACCTTTCTTCCAACTCTAAATTTTAGGAAATCTAAATACAGATGAAGCACTTCCCATGAAAATGTAGCATGCAAAGATAGGTGGTAAGTGTAAAATATTATACATACTGTATTTCAAAGGCTTAGGATGAAAAAGAGAATCTAAAATATCTCACTAATTTTTTTTACATATTGAAAGAATAATATTTTGAATTTATTAGGTAAAATAATATGCATTATTAACATCAATCTCTCCAGTTTCTTTTTACTTCTTTTTTAATGTGGCTACTAGAAAATTCTAAATTGCATCTATGGCTCAATTGGATAGCACCACTCTGCATTAGGCAACATAGACACACTTATTTAATAATACTCCTGTAGCATACTGAAAGAGCAGGGAGTAATCTTTTCATTACTTAATAAGTTATCTTATTTCTAAATTTTGGATAATTTTTCTTAATATTATTAGCTCATGAAATGAAAGACCATGCTGTGTTTTTTTCTCTTTCTTTCTTTCTTTCTTTTTTTTTTTTTGAAACAGAAGCTTGCTCTGCCACCTGGACTAGAGTGCCATGGCATCAGCCTTAACTCACAGCAACCTCAAACTCCTGGGCTCAAGCTATCCTGCTGCCTCACGGACTACAGTTGTGCGCCACCATGCCTGACTAATTTTTCTATTTTTAGTAGAGACAGGGTCTCACTCTTGTTCAGGCTGGTCCTGAACTCCTGACCTCAGGTGATCCTCCTGCCTCGGCCTTTCAGAGTGCTTAGGATTACAGGCGTGAGCCGACACTGTGTTTGAGACTTGCAGTAATGTAGCAGGTTTAGAGCCCTGTGTCTTTGTAGGAATGATAGAAGTTGAGTGAGAAAAGGCAGGCTAAAGCCAGATCATGAGAAGTCTTTAAGTCATATGTACCATTCGGTCTTTATTCTGTAGAGAACTGGCAGCCATTGAAGAGTTTTAGCAAGGGGGTTGCTGCATCATTAGATTTGCATTCTGGAAAGGTAACTATTGAAGAAGGTAGGGCATGAATTCCAAGGAGTCAATTATTACTGTACAGGATAAAACAAATAAATGCTCAAATTCAGGTAATTGGAAAGGGGGAGTGGGGGAAATGAGATGGATTTAAGGAAGATTCGGTGACTGTTGGGGTGTGGAAAGTGAAGGGCGAAGGGAAGGGGTCAAGAATGAGTCTAAAGTGTCTGATGTGGTCAGCTCAGTGGACTGTGGTACGGAGTCTGTTGTTAATCATTACTTTTGAGCATGTAAATGTCTCAAGTTAGAGATTACAGAAGAAAGAGCAAGTGGGGCAGGAAGGTAAAGAGATCAGTTTGGTCATTTGATTTTGACATTACAGAGGGTGAAGACCAATAGCAGGTTCAAAGCTCAGGGGAAGAAGTAGGAGCCCCTGAGTTGACACAAGTCTTGGACAGACATGGTTTTGAAAACTGTCATCCTTTTCTTTCAAAGTCAAATCAATTCTTCTAAAAAAACTCAGCAAAGATGGAGAAATTCCAAAAAACTCTCCAAAGATAGAGATTTGGGAATCTTCTGCATACAGGTGGCTAGAACTGTAGGTGTAGATAAGATTACCTGGAGAAAGAGGTTCTCCACCTTGGCTGCACCTTAGAATCACTTGGAGGGCTTGAAAAACCCCAGGGCCCAGATCACACCACAATCAAGTCAGGGATGGGACCCAAGTATGACAATTTTTTAAAGCTTTCCAGGCGACTCCAATATGCAGCCAGATTTGAGAACCAATGATACAGGGTAATGAGAGAAGACATGGCAAGGATGGAATCTTGGAGAAGCTCAACATTTAGAGAAAGAAAACGGACAGAGGAAGAAATCTGTGAAGGCGTCGTCAAGTCAAAGAAGTAGGGGGAACCAGAAAATGGTGATGTCATGGAAGCCACAGGAAGAGAAGGTTTGAGCAATGGAAAATAATGGAAATCAAGTAATGACAGAACCAAGAAAAGGTGAACAAGGATTGCTGAAAGCGGCGAAAGCCCAATTGCATTGTGTGCGTAGCAGTCAGCACCAGCGTGAGGTTTCCCCCGTTATCCTGCGCAACAGTGGAGGAGGACAGGAAAAGCAGAGGGCTGGATTAATCCTGGGTTGAGAGTTTGCAGGGACTTTTTTTTAAGTTTTTTAAAACTTTTTAAAAGGGGGTGGGAGATGGTGAGGAGGGGTGCTCAGTTGCCTTGTTTGTTTTTGTTGAGACACAGTCTCCCTCTGTCACCCTGGGCAGAGTGCAGTGGCATTAATGTAGCTCACTGTAACCTCCAACTCCTGGGCTCTAAGCAATCCTCCTGCCTCCGCCTCCAGGGTAGCTGGGACTCCAGACGTGCGTCAAAACGCCTAGCTGGGGTTTTTCCCCTTTCTTTTTGGTAGAGACCAGGTCTCCCTCCTGCTCAGGCTGGTCTCCAACTCCTGAGCTCAAGCGATCCTCTCACCTTGGCCTCCCAGAGTGCTAGGATTACAGGAGTGAGTCACCGCTCCAGGCCTGAAGGTCTTTTTTTTTTTTTTTTTTTTTTAGACAGAGTGTCACTCTTTTGCCCAGGCTAGAGTGCTGTGGCGTCAGCCTAGCTCACAGCAACCTCACACTCCTGGGCTCAAGTGATCCTTCTGCCTCAGCCTCCCAAGTAGCTGGGACTACAGGCATGCGCCACCATGCCTGGCTAATTTTTTCTATATATTTTTAGTTGTCCAATTAATTTCTTTCTATT